>JAWPHD010007038.1:0-135314 GCA_037043455.1 Cyrtodaria siliqua | reverse complement strand
CATTTTATTCAAGACACAAACACTTCTGCAATAAAGAAAGATGACAATAAAGAAAGATGACAATTCAAGTCGCTTAAAACACTGTCCAATCTTCGACATAAAACTTTACAACAAACAATTATGGGACCACTTTAACTTTACAAGATAGTTTTGACAAGTTCATTGTTGCCTGGGAGTTTATTACTGACACAAATATGCATCAGGTAAAAAGTCGCACTCAGGAAGTGGAATATAACCAGACAATTTGACAATAAACGGTGTGTTAACAAGAATATGCGGGGTATTCTACCTTTTAAACAAAACATAAACAAGAAAGGAATGGTGTTGGAATTCTGAGGTAGCTCAGTGGATAGCACATTAACCCTTAACCCGCTACATACATATATATAATGGATGGGACTGTTCCTTCTTTCAAATAAGACCATTAGGAAATCAATCATTGCGCCTAACAATTTTGAAACTTGTATTTAAACATCAGAAGCAGAAATAACATCAGATTTACCACGCAACCTTAAATTGCATTGCACACAACAAACAACTCCATTTTATTATTTCTCTAGTAGACAAGTTCGAGGACCCCTGACCATGTGTGCCAACTATTCCCAGTTCACCAGCTCCCGAGATCCCTCAGGGAAGCTAACATATGGAACAGATATTATGTAGCATGATTATATCTTTAATAATAACCCTAATTATGTGTTTGTAATACTGGAGCAACTAATCTTGATTATTCTATGATATTATGTGTTCTGCTCCATCTGCATAAACCTCCTACATATAACTTGCTGGGAGGGTCGATTCTGAGGGGTAATTTTAAAAACAAAATCCCAAACTTTTTTTTTTGTAAATGAATTAAACTTGCTGAATACATAAAATACATATTAAGAAGTTTTAGATATGAAATTATGAACATTTTGTGACCATTTTAAAAGTAGATAATGAGCTATTTAGTCGGATAACAAAATCTTCCTATTCCGAGCCCAATAATCCCTTCAGCATTTCTGAGAATATATCCATACTTTGTTGTGTTTTGTTATAGTAACAATCACGTAATACTAATTATACGCCAATAAAATGTTAATTGAAATCTCTATTTGGCCTGTCAGGCTGGCACTAGATCAGGTACTTGGGCAGGAGTGTAGCTGACCTGAAATGCATATATAGGACCGACAAACTAGGGAGTTTCGGGGACATGCTATGTAAAGGACCAGGAAATATTTATCCTGGGCTTAGGACCGGTGTAAAAATGTTATACAAATGTTACATAAAACAAGAGGTTAATAACATTGAAGCTCTACTGAAAGTTTTTAATAGCTAGATCAGCATTCCTGTGAAGTTTCATGAAAATCTGTCAAGCAGTTTCAGGAGTAGTCGCTACAAGTGTTTACTATATAACTCTATGTAAACAAAGATGTCTGCTGGCGGCCATGTTTGACATCCAATCACAATGAACTTTGGTTAGGACCAACTACATGTCCCGGCAGTCATTTTGGTAAAGGTTCGAAATCAATATCACTTATGGTTTACGAGAAGTAGTCGCCATAAAATTGCATTTTTAAAATCTATTTTTAGCCATTTAGGGACATCTAGAAAAAGCCCTGAAATATAATTGCTGAATACCAGATAATCCGAAAAATAATGAATGATCCAAAAGGCTTAGAAATAAAAACTGACAGATGTTTAGTTATTTACAGCAAATACTGAGTTTATCATTTAACCACATAAAACAAGACATTTTTGACATCTGCCGCTGTAGCCATGGTAGGTGGGATGTTTTGATTCTCCAAGTACCATGAGGTGGATTCCTCTGATAGACAAAACATGGCATTAATTAACCATTCAACTCATTCCTATGTTTGTCAGGTATTAAGACGCAGGTATAGATTCTATAAAAGAATCCTCATGTTTTTACTAGTTGTTTAATTGATTCAGTATGAAAATCCTGAAACAGCCAAACTTGCTGATGATGTAGGACTTGAAGATACTAACCATTTTTCTTCAGACACTGGGGTAGATGGGGTCGAGCGGTAAAGCCTTGTCTCATTGAAATGGTCTGATGTTTTAAACCAATTTATAGAGGTTTCAATTTTGTAACTGCTAACAGACTTTGCTGATGGACAGAAGGACAACAGAATATAAAATGCCTGCATATTAAGTCCTTTGGCTAGCAGTACTAAAAAAGAACATTTTATTTAAACGCCCAAGTTGGACGAATAAAAGAGAAATCCAGATTTTATCGATCTTTTAAATTTTCTTAATTTTTTGTAAAAAATGTATTTTTTCTCTCAAAATTCATTTTAAAGCTAGTATATGAAACACTGCCCTAAGTTAATTATCCAATCTACTGCATACAGCTTCAAAAGCTTGGTTCCCTTACAACAAATTCCAAGACTGGTTCAAAGATCCCCCCACCTGCTGATTCATCTATTCATCTCTGTTACCCACTTGCTTTCATTATTTGATCTGCATTCTTTAAGAAGCTTGTTAAGTCTTTCAGTCTTCATCCCAGTATCTTAAAAGCTATTTAATTTCTAAATTGATATGTTCAACTAAAACATAATACTCTTAAAACATGTAAGAATTTCTGAAACACCTTTAGGCATAACTTTATCAACAGCCTTAAAAACATCAGATTTAGGTTTAAATGTTTTATTATCAACATTTATTGGGTTTTGAAAGATACAACATGAAACACTGTCTATATGTCAGTCATAAAAGCATTCCTGACCTCTGTTTGCTCCACCTTGTCTAGTTCATTTCACTATGGTCTTCTACACCATTATTGAAAGAAATGTTGTTGTTTCAAGGCTCAAAACATCCTATTTTTGTTGTTTAACCCTTTTGCCGCCAAATTGCAAATGTCGTCTGCTAAAATCCATTTAAAACCTTTCGAATATATTTTATATATAAAGTGTTATGGAAAACATTTTTACTGAGTGGCAAACAGTGTAAACCATGATCAGCCTGCGCATAGTGTGCATGTTGATCTGAGTCTACACTGGTCATAAAATAGATGTTTTCGACTGTGGCAGCAAATTTAGGGTTAACAGCTTATCCACACGTTATAGGTTATTTGGAGAAGCCCGTGAGACAGGACTCTAAAGGATATATAGGAACTGGGGAACCATACACTATGCTCTAAGATATAGCTCATATCGAAGAATTCTTTAACAGGCTTGAAGGGTAGCTTGACAAGCCTGTTGGTTTTACATCCTGTCAGACTACGGTCCCTTAACCCTTAACCTATAATGGACTGTTCTTTCTTTGAATTAAGACCATTCCATTTATGTGACAAAGGGGTGTTTTAAGGAATATGACTGATCAGCAGCCAGACATTGTAAACCCTGATCAGCCTGCGAGTTACTTGCTATTGTAGTCATGCTTAGCGGGTTAAGGGTTAAATTAACATCATAAGGATCGCTCTATAGCACAACTTATCAAGGAGCGCATTTTATAACTGTCATCAATTACAGATTTTTAATATCTGCCTTTATTAATAGGGACAAAAATAAACATTTTTATCGTTTAGATGGGAGTTCTCATAGCTGGCAAATGTACACATTTTACTGTCAATTTAATAGATTAAAAATCTATGCAAGAGAAGAAATTTGTAAAATGCATAGAAGACAAACACATCTTGGGGAAACTACACCAACATATAACTGGCAGACCTGTAACAGAGCCCTTGCATGGGAAGGGTCGTAACTAATGTTGTTAGAACTTGTGGCCCAACCAGTTTGCCTATTATTTGGCAATAAAATATGTTTAAATATATTACAGAGGTACATGGTAACCTAGGACTATGTAGAAAATGAAGCTACTCCCATATTATACTTATTTCACTTGGCAACATAAGGGGTGTTTACCCTCGGGTCGTATCCTGAATCAGTGTCTGACGATTGCCACTACAGGCTTGCCAAATCTCTTGTGGAATGCATGAAGTCATTCTACTGTTGATGATACTCATGGATTATAGGTGCCAAAATACCTCTACTCTGATCTTTATATTTAATAATAAAAGTCATTACAGATTCCTCTGGAAGGTAAAGCAGGAGCCATATTGAAGTAAGACATGTTCAGGGAGTGGAATACATACTGCGGTTGTGCAATGTGGGGATATGTTGGAATTAGGTGTCACCACCGACTGAGTATAACAGCCATTCATCATCAGCTTTGAATCATAGGTGAACTTTACTTAATACCTTGCTGTGAGGACAATAACTTGAAGATTCGGGAAATAAACACTGCTGTTCTACTCATTTTGTAGGATGCCTCTAGATTTAGCGGTCATGATTTTTTATGTTCTGTTCTGTGACCAGTTTAAGTTATTTTGATGCAAGACATTCACCCCAGACTCATCAGCTGGATGGGGACGCAACCAGGCCGGCCTGTGTATCGGAGTCACTCCTTCGAGAACCATACAAATCTATTCGATAGTAAGAGTAGAGCATGGTTCCCAGTTTCCTATGTATCCTTCCCCTCTCTCTGTTAAAATAACCTAAACAATAAACTGATGGGTCATTAAACAACAATTCAACACCAACATACATCTTTGCTTCAGTAGCAGAACAGGGTCATCATCACTGACAGTCTTGCACTCCATTATCAACTACATTTAGAAATATTATTACAAATCAACAGATGGATAAACTCCATCGGCTACTCATTTTGATAACCTCCCAGTAGTTTTGATGAAAATAAGTGGTATTCAACAAAGAACTTGAAATTGAACAAAACCCGATTTGGACACCTAAACAAACTAATTAACACACTTTTTACATTAATGATGACAGAAAAACATTGCATACTAAGTAATGAATTATTTACTCTTATTCTCTAAAGAGCATCTGATAACAAAATGTTATCAATTTGCCAAGAAAAATACAACCAGGAAGTTTTAATTACCATACAAGAAACAAATCTGTGTTAACGAAAACAATACCTGAACACAGTTATGACATGAAACTTAAATTATGCAAAAATGAGAATGAGATCCATACAGTACTATAAACTAAATCAAATGAGCAATTCTATATATTTAGTTTACAGGGACCTAAAATGTGTGTCTCGACGAACACGTTCGAACGAGACCATCCGCGAGCCGATCGGTGCAAAGTCAATGAACAGGACAATACGCAACATAGTCAGTGATGATATATTTCCAACTCTGATTTTGGGAAAAAGCATGAGATTTACAAAATTTGGAAAAAATTGGGAGACTTTTGCTATTTACTGGAATGTTTTTTATAAGAAAAGTTTTTATTAAAATGTATGCTTTAGGTATAATATCTATCAGGTATTGAATTTAGCAATGATTTTAACATACAAACAATGGAAAGTTACTTTCTAAAAAAGAAATTGTTTGTTTTTGTGTTTTTTTAGACAACCAAAATTGGGAAAATAAAGAGGTTTTTGCAATTGGGAAGAGGCCAAATTTCAGACCCACTTAAATAGGTTAAAAAGTGCTGTGGTTAGCTTAAATTGGTTTTATGTTTACATAACCTCGCTATTATCATTTTTTCAGTGGCAAATTTACACAACAGTATCCATTTATATTATACCAAATCATTCCATTTATAAATCAATCCATTTATAATATATCAAATCAATCCATTTATAATATACCAAATCAATCCATTTATAAATCAATCCATTTATAATATATTGAATCAATCCATTTATGATATATCAAATCAATCCATTTATAATATATAAATCAATCCATTTAAAATATATAAATCAATCCATTTATAATATATCAAATCAATCCATTTATAACGTATTAAGTGTATACAATAAGTAATGCAAACATCCACCAATGATTTTTTTTCCTTTCGATTTATTTTAAATTATTGTCAAATTTGCCCCCAAAAAAACCACACACTTGTTTTTAAACCAGTTGACATAAAACTCATTTTTACCATATATAAATCAGTTATTAAAAGCAAACAAGACAATTCCTCTATATTCCTATAGAACTAAACTTAATTTTGGTAACACAAAGATAAATCCAAATGAAGTATTAGTAGTGAATACTAATCACATTTGTATCCCTAGACATTCAGCGAAAGGTGGAACATCTGAAGCATTATGGGTAAAGTAGATCCAAGGCATTCTGGGTAAGACTGCCGAGGGTTATCATGATAAGCTGGGATTAATCGTAACTACTGATTGGATAATCTGAAACATAGGGAATCGTTTGAATTATGGAAAACAGAAGTTTTTTGGTCGAGTGCATTTTACTGGTTTACCCAAAGATAAAGCTTCTGGAATTCCCCTCAAACTAAGTGTATACTTAAATTAAGTGCTATTAACTTCAAATGCAATGTAGAAAATTAAACTGGATCAAAAATATATTTTGGCAAATTAAAAAGCTGTTCAAAGAAAAATCTAAGCTGTTCAAAGACAAATCTAAGCACTTCTTTCTAATCTAAAGCGAGCAACAACATAAAGAGTTCACGTTTCAGTAAAGAAACGATGAGGTTTAGGATGCAGGAGTTGGGGGAGTAGGGTAGTACCCTAGGGAGTAGGGTAGTATCCTACTCGGTGGGCAATGAGGGGTGTGGATTTGAGCTATGGCCTGACCACTAGCTTTGATCATAAGTATATCCCTTCTTTTTTAATAGCAAGATTAGTGCTATTTCAGAAATCCCCAAATTTCCAAATTTGGATTTTGCAAATTTGCCAAATAATACAGCAGATGCATACTTACCGAATAAACTTAATAACGTTTTCCAGAATTGAACCAAGCATCCATAAGGCCAAGACAACCTTTCCCAAATTCTGAAGACTGAACTATAGTACCCAGAAGTCAGCATGATTTAATAGCAAACATTTTTCCTACTAAGAATATAATACAGCTCCATATCATCTATATAAAATTATGTCCACAATTGGAAACAGAAATTTGACAAGAAAACAAATATGGGTATGTCATTTACCAATACAATCAAAGAGTTCAAACAAGAAGTTTATGAAAGCCTTGGAGACAGACACTGCCCCGTGATTTTAAATTCATGATCCAACTGTTTTATGACAGTCAAACAAACATTCCCTATCTTTGTAACTTAGTAAGATACATGCCAACATCCTGATAAACACACAAAACTAAAGATTAATCTTGGAAATACAAAATAAATGGCAAAAAAAGAAAAGAAGATGAACTAAGACACAGACCGTGTTATACAACAAAGTTAATTATCTTTAACACTTTAATAATATCTTTCCCTATTACCACAAATGGGCGGGGTTTGTTATAACATAACATATTCAGTTCAATTTTCTAGTTTTGACCTGTCGTTTGTAAGATCACACAAGAAACAAGGGTTTAGCGGTCATAAACTTTCTCAAACAACACAAACATCTACTTCAAAGGCTAAGTTTGGACGATAAGAACTTCTCGAGTTAAAATTTGCTACATTGTTAGTCATATATTATTTAGAAGGTAAGTATGTAGGTATGTAGATGTTCTCAGATACTCTTTAAATAACTGTCATACCTTGTTTGCTATTTGTAGTCAGCTAATAGTTTATGGTAGCAATTCAAACTTAGCAAATACATAGCTCAATAGAGTTTTTTTTCAAGATCTAGACAAGGCACTAGTCAGCTTTTAGGCCAGGGCCCTCAGAAAGGGGAATTTTGAGTTGTTTTCATATCAAAGGGGAATTTTTAAGAAACACAAATTACTGGTACATTCATATCTAGATATCATCTCATCTCCATCTTAGGTTGCTGTCCCAATATAACCTAATATGATTTGTTAACAGGTCATAACTGTGTTGAAAGTTCTGAGGTTAGACCCACCATTTATTTGAAGTTCAGTGTTTAGCTAAACAAATTGTAAATTCATATCATTTTACATGTCAATCAATTTGGAATAAAAACCTTGTCATTGAATACAATGACTCCATTAAGAGCTAATTAATTGATCATGGAACAGATGTGCATTCAGAGTTAGTGAAGATGACGTACCAGTAACTGGAACTGCTGAGTTACCTCCATTTGAAAACATATTAAGCTGAAAGCAGATCGATGTTTCAATCCCCATTCAATTCAGTTTCTAGTTCCCGACTGGGGAGTTTTACCTCCTATAGGGAGTTATTGTTGACTATTTCTTTGGCCTATTCCAAACGGGACTGAAATAATACCATCTAAATTGTATGTGTACTGTTATCCTTCAACGTTAGGGTAGGTTTGTTTGTTTGAATGGTGTTTTACGTCACTTTTAGCACGTTATGTCATATATGACGGTCAATTTTTTGTGGGTAGAACCAGTACTATATACCTCACATCATCGTTAAGAATTGACACTTCTCACAAGTTGAGCTCCCAGTGGGATAGGAACCCGCAGCAGTGAGGCGAGGTTTACAACACAACGTTGTTAACCCATGACTGAAATACCACAGCACAAAAACACTAAACTTAACAGTCCTTATCCAGCAGGCTTCTTCTATTAAGGAGACCCTATATCCTAACATAGCTGGGCCCTTGACAGCAGGCTTGTTCCCAGATCCTCCCTGTTGGACCTAACATCATAGGACATTCATATCTATTTCAATTCAACGAAATGTTTCTGTTTCTCTTCAACTGAAAATTGTTTCAACAATCTGCAAGTGGTCATTTCACAAGTCAATTCTGATCGAATGTTTATTGACCGGGTATTGATTCTGTAATTGAGTGAGATATCTCACACTGAAGGTTCAACAGTTAGTCAATAAACACAAATTTTAATGGAAGTCCTAACATTATATTGTTCTCTTAAGATATAAAATTAAATTACAGAAATTACAGATATAAGCAGATAGAGCTTAGCAACCTCCCTCTACAATAAATATTTGGCCGGACTATGGCAAGTTATTTGGCATAGTTTGATCAAACGTTTTGCAAATAAATATTTCATGAAGTTGCGCTTAATCTTTATTGCTACAGAACTCACACTGTCCCAAATGGGTTCTCTCCCTTGGGTGAAGCGTGTCTGATCTCCCTCTGAAGTTTCCGTTCCAATATAACATAATGCAATGTGTTAACGGGAAATAAACTCTATTTCATTTTATTTCTGTAGGTAGTTTAATGTTCTGAAATGGGTGAGGAAATCTTTATATTATCTGATGCCAGATACAGGAAAACTAAATTGGAAACTGAATTGGATATTATAGACCCACAAGCAGCTAAGGTCATACGGCAACCTTTCCAGTATCCATTTGTGGAGGAAAACCCAGGTGCGCCTCTGGGCAATTTTTGTGCAAGGGCAGGCACCTGGGTGGAAATACTGACATTCTGCAAGCAAGCTGGATAGCTTCCTAGATATACGAAAATAAATTAATTGAATGTTGTTTAACGGCTCATCAACACAGTATAGGTTATTTAGAGCCGCCCCAGAGAGAGGGGAAGGATACATAGGAATCCGGGAACCGTGCCCTACTCTTATTATCAAATAAATTCCTATGGTTCTTTAACGTGCTAGAGGATAGACCAATACACGGGACTGCCCGGTTTACGTCCCCATCCGACAGAAGAGGCTAAGGGAAAGTGTCTTGCCCACCACGGAGGATTGAACCCGGGGCCTCCGGTTACAAATCCGCCGAGATACGGACTGCGCCACACCAGCCCTCTGAAAATGTTTTTTTTACATACATCATATTGGGACAGAACCTCAGAGGGAGATGAGATGAAGGATAAAAAGTTTCCCATCAGACATACCTCCGCAAAGGGAGCAAACCCAACCAGGACAGAGGTCATTAGCTCTAAAGCCGAGTCTTATCCACTGACATACTGAGGCTGCTGCCAGATACACAAATCTAGATTTAGAGATGCTATTTTAGTAGTTCTCCCTCTTGACATAACATATTCCCATAAAACACACCCCTACAACATCTTCTATAACATCATAAAACCAATTAAGGGTGGAGACCCCTGTTACCAAGGTCACTAGAGCAAGATATATCTTATCTCTTGCCTCTTTACTTTCCTGTTTTGGGATATTTCTTCTCAATGAAACCGAGTACAATTTCAAGAGCTTTCACTAATTTCAATTACCAGTATGTTGATAAACGAGACCTTGAACTGAAATTGAATAGCTATATATAATATATGATGGTATGATTTGACCACAGTAAGTATGTAAAAAGACAGATAACCTAGTAAACCTTCATCTGCTATACTAGTTTTAAGATTAACAGAGTTACTTCCCTTAGAATGTAAAAGACAGATAACCTAGTAAACCTTCATCTGCTATACTAGTTTTAAGATTAACAGAGTTACTTCCCTTAGATGTTACCATTTATCTTGTGAGTTTTAACTTGGAAAAACAAAAGATTCCTTACCTTCTTCACCACTGGGTCTTGTTTCTGGAAACACAAAAAATGTGATATTTATAAATCATGTCAAATCCTGCAATGTTTAAATTAAGAAATAAACTATTTATAGCAAGGGAGGTGGGGTGGGGTGGGGTGGTGTGGGGTGGGGTGGGGTGGGGTGGGGTGGGGTGTGGTGGGGTGGGGGGGATGAGGGGAAGAATGGCCTTAATTCAAAGAAAGAACAGTCCATTATATATATGTAGAACTGAATGTTGTTTAATGGCTCATCAACACAGTATAGGTTATTTGGAGCCACCCCAGAGAGAGGGGAAGGATACAGAGGAATCCGGGAACCTGCCCTACTAGCCATTTTGAGATGTAGAGCTATGACATCACAGTTCTAAATGACCATATATGGAATATTTATAAATTTGAAAATTTACTGCTTTATTGGGGAAAAAACAACAGCAACTGTATGAAAAATATGTTTACGTAATGTCAATAATGCTTTATATGACCAGTAAAGCATTTTGCATTCATTAGCATATTATGGTAATTTGGAACTATGAAGTCATAGTTCTCAAAATGGCAGCTCCCATATCCGTTTTAGAACAACCTTCAAATGGTCACATCTTTTTTGTTTATCATCCAATTTTGATAATTATTTCACCTGTTTCCAAGTTTTTCAAAACTCTCAATAAAAAGCTGTTTGGCTGTGTCGCTTCACTCCCTTTAATACAACTTTAACTAAAGAAACATATTTCTATAGAAGTTTCTCTTCTTGCATGTTCAAGTCATCTTTTTGTCAGTACATTTGTTCATCCATCTATATAACAATATTTACATTTCATCGGTCTTATTTATATCCACCTACCCATCCACTCCACTGATCTAATGTTCATCACCATTATCAATTCATCTTTCATCTGATCAACTAAACCATCTATGACTCTGTCCATGTTGTGTACACTATTTTAGACATAATTATGTACTGTCTGTTTTTCATCTCACTGCTCTTTTGATCCCTATCAATCTATCATCCTTCCCTTTCATCTGTCCATCAAATAATTATCTTTCCATCCATCTGAAGAAAGTGCTGGAAAAAGCTACCCAGAGGAACCAAGAATTAATAATTCACTCTATGTATTAGACTGGCTCTCCAGGTATGAAACCACTAATTATTTTCCCCATAGACACCAAAGTGTCACATATATTAATGATTTGGTGAAAATTCAACTCAACTGAATTGGGGTTTTAAGGCGCACAAACATATGAAAGGTTATATGGCGCCTAGCAGGAATGAACATGCCAGGCTCATCCTCCATGCACATCGAGATAAAATATGGAGAACGGGCCTAGAACAGTCTCACCCTGAACTGCAGAGTTGCTGCAAATTCTATTGTAGACACTCCATTTAAGCTGCATGGAGCCACGTTATTGTTTTTCTGCCACTGCTCTAGTGATATGAGCGAGATGGCACCTGAAACAATGCAGGTTCAATGAGCACGAACAAAAAATGATAAAATGAACATGAATTTGGGGGGGCTCTACCCCTCTGCCTTCCCCTCCAACGGGATCTGCAGTGGCCCTATTCTTTGCCCCATAACCAAACGGGGCCTCCAGAACCACATGGAGCCAAATTCAACTCAAGTATGGATAATGCAGCAGTGTAATGTTCACATACAGAAAACTAATTTTCCACTTGAAAAATCACCAAAAAAGGTGGGGTCACAAGACATGTAAGAAAGTTCTTGTTTGTTTACTAAACAGGTCAAGGGTACAGCTGTTTTCATTGATGGTTGCTCACAAAGTGTAAGTATAGAGTCGAAAAATGTTCATCAGTGATCCAGTAAAACCTATTAATAAGCTTCTTATACATACAACCACAAAATCAAATAGAAATATTATAATGCCCATTTCCATAAAAAAAGGAGGGACTACTTTTTGTTATAGGAACTACATTTGAGTACACCTCAGAGGTATTAGTGGTGGAAAACCTCCATCAAATGATAAACAAATGAAAAGAAGTGACCAAAATATCTTGTAGATAGCTCAGTCTATGATTTGAGCCATGGGAAGTAATAAGAAGAGTTATCTTGAGCTGTACCTTATAAAAAATGAAGAGAGGGAGAATTTTGACAAAAAATATATAGACTTTTTGAGCCAGTCTATCCCTTTATGGAGTGCCAGATATACATTGCATGAAGTACCTTGTATATATTTTAGCAAATATACTATACTGAGCAAAATAAATTTAGCACATAAAATGCATGTCGTTTCCATAGACTAGATACAAAGCCGTGTATGTTCGGGATCAATGATAAAGTGACATAGATTTTACCAATAATAATGCTACAAAGTCATTTGAAAACAAAGTCGGTGATAAAATAAAGCAAATATGATGGGAACATACTTTTATAGGTTATTGAAAACTGTTCTCATTTCAATGAAAAGGGAGTCAAAATCCATTCTCATTTCAATGATAAAGGAAGGTAATTTTAAAATTACGAAATCTGGAATGTTTTTGTTTCAGAATAACAATCATTTGTGAACACATTTCAGCATTTTTTAAACAATGACAGAATGGGCAATTCCTGTCAATGACAAACATTAAATTTGTTCAAAGCAATACATTTGTATAATGCAGTAAGGTGTTTCATAATATATGGGAGGTAATTCGGATACTTAGCTTAGAAAATAATAAAATAGCTAAAAAAAATAAATAATCACAGCCTTACCTAGCATTTCTAATATCTTCAATCAATTATATCAATGTTTATAGGTTTAATCCCTAAAAAGTCGTGTTGAACCTTTTTTTGTTCATTATATATCAATACAAAAAGGTCTTAATGGACGCGATAAAGTTGCAATTCGCTGTCAAAAGAAATATCTATCTAAAATAGCTTATCGTGCAAGTCTGTGTTATTGATCACTAATAAAATCAATTTTATCACTTAACGCTGAATGTTTATTTCAGTTAAAGGTTTGATACCATATTATGGGAGTTGTAAATTAGCTATTAAAAAACATTATATCGTCCAGATGTAGAACGATATTCGAATGCAAATAGTCTCGTAGGGCAATTGGTTATTTACTTTTCTGTATTTATTTTATCTTTTATAGCTCAATTCCTATGGACTGAAGTATTTTTTCGATAGCTTGTGACTATCTTTGACATTAAGTATGTGAATTTTAAACACACCAAGCAAACTGTTTGTTGAAAAAGTGTAGCAATGTTTGTTTCATAGTTATCTTTGAAATAGACATTTGATTAAGTAGAACAATTTGCTAGTCAGAAAAAAAGTTTATACAGCCAAATCTAAATTTATACAGCCAACCAACTAAGTTTATACAGCCATCCCAATCAAGTTTATACAGTTAAACCAGTCTAAAGTCTATACAGCCAACCCAGTCTAAAGTCTATATGGCCAACCCAGTCTAAAGTCTATACAACCAACCCAGTCTAAAGTATCTACAGCCAACCCAGTCTAAAGTCTATACAGCCAACCCAGTCTAAAGTCTATATGGCCAACCCAGTCTAAAGTATATACAACCAACCCAGTCTAAAGTCTATACAGCCAACCCAGTCTAAAGTCTATACAGCCAACCCAGTCTAAAGTCTATATGGCCAACCCAGTCTAAAGTATATACAACCAACCCAGTCTAAAGTCTATACAGTCAACCCAGTCTAAAGTCTATACAGCCCACCCAGTCTAAAGTCTATACAGTCAACCCAGTCTAAAGTATAAACAACCAACCCAGCCTAAGGTTTATACAGTTAACTCAGTCTAAAATCTATATGTGCCAGCAGTAAATATTGCCAACACAATAAATATCTATAATATTTCTGTGTTTTGAGCTGATCCCTGTAGTATGTTTATTCCCCTCATGTGTATTTTGTATTTTGGCACTCAAGATACTGCTGTAACATGTCAGTTACACAGACATGTTTTTTGCACATAGAAGTCGACTGAAATGCAATGGTTTTTTATGCCCTGTTAACACATATTATGTTTTTATAGGGACATCAACCTCAGAGGTAGATGAGATGAATGATGCATTATCCCATCAGATATGCCAGTGAGCGAACGCACACAGGGCAGAGGTCTGCAGCTCTAAAGCCAAGTCCTTATCCACCGAGGTACCAAAGAATCAGATGTCCTGGGGTAAGAGAGTATGGGTTCTTGGCTGACTTTTCTTACCACTCCTTGACCACACCCTCTTCCTATCATCTCCAGGCATAGCACTGTCCACTTTATCACCACCACAGCTCCTCTACTTCCCATAGCAATGATTGATCCCATCAAGGTTTTAAAATCCTCTTTCGCTGGGCCAAAAATTGACCCCTTCTTCTAAAAGCCTCTTTATTTTCCCAGTTTCATTGACAACAACGACTGGGTTCAGAAAGCTTTTCCATGGTGTTTAACGGAGTTTTGCAGTGTAATTTAGCATTTTGGTGGGAAGAGTAGAAGAAGACACGGTCGGAAAACTGGTGAATGTTTTGAATATTGGCACTTTCCTTAGCGAAATGAATCTTCTAAAAATAGAATCTGGTGTTTCAGTAGCTGCATAAATCCAGTGGAAACTAGTTTCATATTTGGTTATGCAAATGTTTATTTATAGATCGTGCAGAATCAGGGATGATTATAAGCACTTAAGCTCAATAATAAACAATATCTTTAAAATATCTTTAAAATAAATGTAGTTGGCATGAATATCCAACAATGAACATCAAAGATTGTAAATCCCTTCTCTAATTGGTAGAACATTCAATCGAATGCCAAAAGCATCTTCAGTTTAATTAACTATATTTAAATCAGTCGTATAGTTGTAATTATAAAAGCACTAAGTTCAAATAACAAAGCCCAAGAAAGCCAGTTACATAGGAATGACTAGAATAGAAACTTAACTTCAGTCTCATTACATGCAAACACCTGCCAAAGCTATCATACTACTGGGTAAACATTCTCAACTCAAGAAAATCCTGCATTAATGCTTAGACAATGAAGCACACAGGTTGCCAGTAAAAACCATCAGTTCTATGACTGCACCAAAACCAAGGTTGAAACAGATTATCTTCAGGTGAATCACTTTACCTGCTGATGCAAAAACATTATTGCAAAATTCAAGATTTTTGTTAAGTCTGCCAACTTAACGATTCTGAGAATAAGGTATCTTGTTCCATGGACAAAATGTGCAAATACTCCACAAGGAAGACTACAAATACTCCACCAGGAAGGCTACCAATACTCCACCAGAAAGGCTACAAATACTCCACCAGAAAGGCTACAAATACTCCACCAGGAAGGCTACAGGACTCTTTGTGACTGCATAGATGCTTCGTCACCAGGGACAAGTAGACACAGGGTCACCATATGGACAAGTAGACACATAGTCAGCATATGGACAAGTAGACACATGGTCACCATATGGACAAGTAGACACAGGGTCACCATATGGAAAAGTAGATGCACGGTCACCATATGGACAAGTAGAAACAGGGTCATCATATGGACAAGTAGACACATGGTCACCATATGGACAAGTAGACACAGGGTCACCATATGGAAAAGTAGATGCACGGTCACCATATGGACAAGTAGACACAGGGTCATCATATGGACAAGTAGACACAGGGTCACCATATAGACAAGCAGACACATGGTCACCATATGGACAAGTAGACACATGGTATGGACAAGTAGACACAGGGTAGTAGACACATGGTCAAAATATGGACAAGTAGGCACATGGTCACCACATAGGCAAGTAGACACATGGTCATCACATGGACAAGTAGATACATGGTCACGATATGGACACGTATACATGGTCATCACATGGGCAAGTAGACACATGGTCACAATATGGACAAGCAGACACATGGTCATGACATGGACAAGTATACACATGGTCACGATATGGACAAGTAGACACATGGTCATCACAAGAACAAGTAAACACATGGTCACATGAACAAGTAGACACATGGTCACCACATGGACAAGACACATGATCACCATATGGACAAGTAGACACATGGTCACCACATGGGCAAGTAGACACATGGTCACCACATGGACAAGTAGACACATGGTCACCACAAGGGCAAGTAGAAACATAGTCACCACATGGGCAAGTATACACATGGTTACCACATGGGCAAGCAGACACATGGTCACCACATAGGCAAGTAGACATGTGGTCACCACATGGACATTACATGGGCAAGTAGACACATGTCACCACATGTTCAAGTAGACACAATGTCACCACATCTGCAAGTAGACACATGGTCACCACATGGATAAGCAGACATGATCACCACATGGACAAGTAGACACATGGTCACCGCATGGACAAGTAGATGCATAGTCACCACATGGACATGTAGACACATGGTCACAACATGGACAAGTAGACGCATGGTCACCGCATGGACAAGTAGATGCATGGTCACCACATGGACAAGTATATGCATGGTCACCACATGGACAAGTAGACACATGCTCACTGCATGGACAAGCAGATGCATGGTCACCACATAGACAAATAGACGCATGGTCACCACATCGACAAGAAGCCATAAAGTCACTATATGGACAAGTAGACACATAGTCACGACATGGACAAGTAGCCATAAATTCACCATATGGACAAGTAGCCAAGTCACCACAAGAACAAGTAAACAAATGGTCAAAACATTGTCAAGTAGAAAATGGTGACCACGAGGCCAAATATACATACACATTGTTAAATCAAGCCGAGCACCACTGTTCACAGAGACAACATGAGGTAGATCAGAGAAAAGACTGAAATAATGCCAGGACTGTATTATTTCAGTCTTTTCTCTGATCTACCTCATGCTGTCTCTGTGAACAGTGGTGCTCGGCTCGTGAGATCTTCAGCATAGCTGTGACACACTACCTGTGAAGCCACTCTTGGATAGGATCCAGGTGGTGGCAAGCTATGGAGACTTCACCTGGGTAAGCCATTACAGTTATCGTGTTGTACATGGAATGCTTTCTCAAACATGAGATGGTAATAAGGTGATGATGGAATATCAGAAAGTATACCTTTTTGTCACTTCCAGTGCTTTTTGTCACTTCCAGTGCTTTTTGACACTTCCAGTGTTATATGTGAGAATTATCCTAAGCCCCAGCCTTTGAGAAAGCTCCAAAACCAAATTTACCTTTCACAGATGGTATTTTTGAGTGAAAAAATGCCAGATGTTGTACAATTTGTTGATACAGCAAAAGTGTTCAAAATGGCGAAAATCCAGGACGGCCACCAAAACTCTCAATATACTCATTCTACTTTGCAAGATGGAAAACTAATTGAAAGAAGAAACTGTTCTATAAAAAGACATGTTGAAGTTATTACACAAAATGATTTCTTTTAACAAAATGTATCTGTTTATAGTGTGATTAAATGTAATAATTGATATAATTATAAGCTTTAAGATAACAAATATTTTGAAATCACAATCAGTGTTGTACCTTTATGGCTTGTGATTTACAGATTATTTATTGTCAACTTTTTTTGTTTTGTTTTTAATGCCGTGACTCGTATACACACACACAAAAGTCATTGTCTATGGTTCTCTTAAGTGCTCATATACACGAGATGGCCTGGTTAACATCCACATCTGATTGACTAGACTAGGTGAATTGTTTGGCTTAAGGCCGTTTCACATATACACCGAAACCGAAACGAAACCGAACTGAAGCCGTTTTTTGTCGTTTCGGAATCGGCTAGTGCTTTCACATAAAAGCCGAATTTTGATTCGAATCCCTAAAAATAGCGACCTATTTGTGACCGAATCCGAAAATATTAGAAATCCAATTCGTGCATGTTTTCGTTTCGCTTTCGTTTCGGTTTCGGTTTCAGCGTATATGTGGAAACCCTCGTTTGCGGTAGTTCATCCTAATTTTTTCGGTTCGGTTTCGTTTTGTTTTCGGTGTTTATGTGAAATGACCTTTAGAGGCACACCAAACAAACCCAGTGACCAGAGTGAGGCTCGGACCTGTGATCTCCAGATTCAGAGTACTGTGCCAACCAGTGAGCCACCAAGGTCCCCTAATCAGAATTATGAAATTAATGAACGCAACAGTTACTGTGTATAATTCCAATGTAATGCAAAGTACATTAAAATGCAAATTGTGCAATTATGCAATCAAATCTAAAGAATATAATACTTTGCAAACTATGCCAAATTAATGAATTAAATTTCATAAATCTCAAGAACACTTCCAAGAACTAATGCGCAATTACTTTGTGTCCCATTTAAACTGCTCTTATACATAACACTGATGGGTAACTGGGTCAATGGTACAGCTATTGCTTACTAAAATGAGGAAAACATTTTCCAAATCATTTGCTTCATTTAACGTATGGGGAAATCGGGTGAAATAATCGACATTTTGGCATTCATTATATTTGTTTACATGCGACATTAAGTATGGTCCAACTCCGCTATGTGTTGGAACAAGCCTTATAGTCTGACTAACTCGCATGCAATGCTTGATTACCGTAATTTTCATTTCTATTTATAAAAATCCATATACTCAAGGAAAACATATAAATACAATATGAACTAGACTCGGTGATTTTGTAACAAAAACATGTCTCGTCCCCATAATTTATGAACCAACCTGGCTGAAAGTTGCGCTCTGCACGTTGTCTCGATATGGTGAGCATTTGTGCCGAGAGGAAACGAAATATAGTGCATATGACCTTCGACCTCTAAGTGTGACATTGACCGTACGTGGGCTGGACGTTATGCTCTGCAAGTCGTCTCGATATGGTGAACATTTGTTCCAAGTTATTTCAAAATCCCTCATGCGGTTCAAGAGATATGGAGAGGACACGAAATATAGTGCATATGACCTTCAACCTCTATGTGTGACCTTGACCTTGAACGGATGTGGCTGGAAGTTGCGCTCTGCATGCCGTCTCAATATGGTGAACATTTGTGGCAAGTTGAATTCCAAATCCCTCAAGGGGTTCAAGAGATAAGGTGGACGCAAAATATAGTGCATATGACCTTCAACCTCTAAGTGTGACCTTGACCGGACATGGCTGGAAGTTGCGCTCTGCAAGTCGTCTCGATATGGTGAACTTTTGTAGCAAGTTATTTCCAAATCCCTCACGTGGTTCAAGAGATATGGTGGAGACCGACTTGTGGCGGACAGAGATCCAGGCACACAGACAGACAGACATCCAAGCTAAAAACAATATGTCATAATCATGTCGTTTTTTGGGAGCTTCATTTATGGGCTGCTATACAAAACGTATGATATTCATTGTGCATGCCCAGCTGTGTAGGTTTGACATTGACTATTATCCTTTTTATCACTTAACCCACACTGTAGACACCTGAGTAATTAAGTCAATATATACATATATGTAGAGCATGTTCAATAATTCAGAAATCTGATTGCACTTACTGTACATATACATGTACATGTACATCCCTTTAATTACCTGTGTTAGCCAAACTCCACTAACTCTCACTGTCAGATAAAAACAGTTTGAGCATGAGAAAGGACCATTGATGCCTCTTGCAACTGATATGCGACTACTCTACAAAGGACTGTTCGGTTTACGTCCCTGTCCAACGGATGCAGCTAGGGAAGAGCCCTGCCCATGGATACACCGAAGTAACACAGTGGTGTCAGCCTGGCTCGAACCTGTGACCTTCTCAATGTCTATTCTAGAAATCGAAAAGTAGGGGGGATTTTCCCCCCTATATGTGAAAAATAGGGGGGATTTTAAAAAAGCAGGGGGGAATATGTGAAAACACATGAGCTGACAGATATCTTTTAAATTTGCCCTACATGTGACTGTAAACAGCAATTTTACAAATTTTTAAAATGAACGAAAATAATGTCTGCAACCGCAAAGCAAAACAAGCATGTCCTAAATTTATTTTCGTCTAAATTATGTTGTACAATCTGAAATCGCGTGACGTCAGCACGCCATGTGATACCTAGGGCCACCTAACCCGGGAATATACAACTAACGGTAACTCCGCTACGATTTACCATGCTTAGTCTAGGTCATCTGCGATGCTTGCTTGTTTTCAAGACAAACGTTGTATTTACAATCAAGCGTACAAGATGATCAAGACTAGCTCTGATAAACAATAATCAGAATTTGGGCGCAGAATTTGTCTCCATTTAGTTAAAATTTACGGATTACGATGTCGCATGCATATTTGTCACAAATTGAATTGTTTTTCAACGTTTGTACGCGCGATCAGCATGCATTAAGTTTAAAAAAAAGCGCGATCTCGTAGTAAATCGCGCGTCCAAGAATAGACGCTGCCTTCTAATGCATAGTTAAACATGCCATCCACTGGTCCATTGTGGTCACTTAGATATTTGGAAAAAGTTAACTCAAAAGATATGAGAATTGAATTGAATGTTGTTTAATGGCTCATCAACACAGTATAGGTTATTTAGAGCCGCCCCAGAGAGAGGGGAAGGATACATAGGAATCCGGGAACCTGCCCTACTCTTATTATCGAATAGATTCCTATGGTTCTTTAACGTTCTCGGAGGATAGACCGATACACGGGACCGTCCGGTTTACGTCCCCATCCGACGGACGAGGCTAAGGAAAAGTGTCTTGCCCAAGAACACACCGACGAAACTCAGTGGCACCACAGAGGATTGAACCCGGGGCCTCCGGTTACAAATCCGCCGCACTACCGACTGCGCCACGCCAGCCCTACAAAAGATATGAGAATGGGATGATGCAGATGAAGCTATGACATGCACTGGACCGAAATGTTAGATTCGTTCCATACAACATATGATAAAACATGAATGAAGCCTAATTCTTTTGACAACTTTATATCTATAAAGGAACTGAATTAGATTTTAAAGTCACACCAACAGCTAAGGTCATATGGCGTCTTTTCCAGCTTCCGGTCATTGGTGGGGGAAGACCCCAGGTGCCCTTCCGGACTATCTTTTAGCATGGGCGTGCACCCGATGTACCGCAAGCCAGCTGGATAGCTTCCTTACATAAAGATTCCTTGATATCTACAAAGGAACAGAGGTTTGAAAAAAAGGTGAACTGTTACCTGGTAGCACCACCCCAGCCTGCAGCGACAGTTTCCGATTTTTCACAAAACTTCCGCCGGCTGGTTTCCACTCAAACTCTACTGTAGCTGCCATTTTCAAGTTCCTTTTACTGGTTTTGTTTAACAATTTTCTTTCCAAACAACACAGCCCTTGGTTCAACTACTTCTTGTATCCCATATTTTGATTTTCCAAACAACAATCACTTAATATCTTTTAAGGAAACACTGATAAAAATCCTAGTACCGGTCAATATTCTCCTCGCTTTAATTGATAACTCAATTTTCTATTCATATGATGAAGTCACATACCTCCGGAGTTATGTAATCAGATTAACATCTATAAAAATAATAAATCCGGAAATTAAATCAAACAATCATCCTCTCGGTCCACTTATCAATTCAGAATGCAAAATGCAAAGTCATGCACTATTTACTTATTCAGGTATTTACTTATCTTTACTTACAAAACTTAGCTTGCAATATTTTCTCTATCAGTTTTAAAACTTTCTTAGGATATGATTGCTACAACTGGTTTGTTCATATTCCCAACCTGTATATTATATTTGCAGATTAGCCTATTAAAGGTTTAAGACAATTTGAAGGGGGCCTTAAACGACCCGTATAAAGAACAATATTTCCTGTAGTGTCTGTGTGACAACTACTTCTCAAGCTATTAATATATCCTACAGGTAACATCAAACAAACTTTCAAAATCCAGTAAACACGAAACCGAAAGTTATTAGATCTAAATACTTTTATATGGAAAAGACGTTTTGTAAATTATGTCCTCTGCACATATCCCACAATGCTTGTTACTCCATGTGAAATGCAAGAAAGGCATTACACAATTTTACAGGAAGTTGAAACGATAATTATAAGGATATAATGAGCTCCTTTGAAGTAATTAAACACACAAAAGATCACCTAAACCAGGTATCCAATATCTCAATCGGTGCTCAATAGTTTGTCGGCTACAAGTCGACTTCATTGATTTTTCTCGCCGATTTTGTAGCTCTTTAAATTCCCTTTTCAACGTGTAAAGATCATTTTGTAAACATTATCAATGCATACAAAGATTATGTTTCTCCTGTGTAATTCGAAGGTTTATAGTCTGTCTGACGGTTTGGACTTCATAAAATCTGCCAAACTCTATGTCGATTTAAATATGGTCACAGTACAACTTTTTATATCAAAGAAAAAATGCACTGCAACGAATACTAATTTTGGATAAAATCCAGTTGGTTTGAATTAAGATGTCATTTTTAATTGTCATATTTTAATTGGCACATCCCACAACGATTTTAATCATTCACAGCAATTAATAGGCCATACATCCACATACTCTATCAGTAAAATCCATTTTTATTAACGATCAAAATTTTGCATGGCTTTGTGATCTTTCTTATTATCATGTGTGCGCAATTCTATTTTAAGTTTTACAGCTTTGCACGAAATCCGTCAAAAAAACATCATTTTTTATCCTTGAAATCATATTATTGGCCTCTGAATATGTTGATCCTGAACTCAATAAACTGTGTATATCTATATACAACTGTGAAAGACTGTGGACTTGCACTTTTTCAAATAGATAATATTGAATAATTATGTAGTCCTTTTGATATTATATCAATGGCGACTTTGAACACTGAATCATATCTGTATGGGGTAATTGTCCTGTATTAAGATTATTTTTCTAAAAATATGTTGTTAAATCAGCACCCTGCACAACCTTTATGTTAAATTTGATCTGTAGTCAGCAATAATTAGATATATAATTTACATACCATATTTCTCCTAATAAGAGAGCCTCCCCTTATTGAAGAAGCCCCCCACCCCGCACGCACATCCCACCATTATTAAAAAAAATCAAAAAAAATTCAATAAATTGTACATCTTTAGTTCTTTTGTATAGTCCAAATACATATCTTTTTATATAATTATGGTATATACTGGCATTTTATTCGATGTAGGACTCTGACCAAGTTTGGTGAAATCAGATACAAAATGAAGGTGTATTGTAGTGTTGACAAGACAAAATATTCATTTTCATCAAATCAAGGGCCATAACTCTGGTATTTATTGTCTGATATGGATGGTTTTCAAACTTGCTGATAAGCCTGTTAAACAATTAGTAGATCATGACTGCAGACCAAGCTAGGGTGAGATTAGACGAGATCTTTGACCTGATTGTTTTTATAAGTGGTTTTAATTTTGATATTTAAAGAAACATGTATAAATGGGTAGTGATAATTAAGTGCTGTAAGAGATTAATGTTGTTTTATGACACCAAAAATGTCATATGGCACCTTCAGAAATGAATATTACAGTCCAACTTAGTAGTAACAACTTGCAGAATGGGAACAGAACTGCGGAGTTGCTATACATTCTGTTAAAGACACTCGATCCATATTGATGCTGTAAACAACACTGGTCCTTTTCTGCCACCACTCAAGTACCCAATAGATATGTTCTGCCACCACTCAAGTACCCAATAGATATGTTCTGCCACCACTCAAGTACCCAATAGATATGTTCTGCCACCACTCAAGTACCCAATAGATATGTTCTGCCACCACTCAAGTACCCAATAGATATGTTCTGCCACCACTCAAGTACCCAATAGATATGTTCTGCCACCACTCAAGTACCCAATATATATGTTCTGCCACCACTCAAGTACCCAATAGATATGTTCTGCCACCACTCAAGTACCCAATAGATATGTTCTGCCACCACTCAAGTACCCAATAGATATGTTATGCCACAACTCAAGTACCCAATAGATATGTTCTGCCACCACTCACGTACCCAATATATATGTTCTGCCACCACTCAAGTACCCAATAGATATGTTCTGCCACCACTCAAGTACCCAATAGATATGTTATGCCACCACTCAAGTAACCAATAGATATGTTCTGCCACCACTCAAGTACCCAATAGATATGTTCTGCCACCACTCAAGTACCCAATAGACAATATTCGTGCATAAGCGGGTACAAGTAGAACCACCGACGTTCTACGTTCCGCAATTAATCCAGCTGGATAGCTTCCTCACACAAAGCTCAAGAGAAGCTTTAATCTTGAGAGTGATCGGAGATATGGCATAATCCACTCAAGGTAATGAAACCTTCCATAATACTCTTGTCATGATCCCTTCATAAGAAAGCTCATACAATATAACCAGTAGACTATATACAAGTTATACACAGGTACTTACACAACACTTGATTTATTTTTAGTAGAATAGTGACAAAGAAAGCCTATTTTTAGTAAGATGATGATACCGAATCAGAAAATTTTAGCAGCAATAAAAACAAGAGACCAATGACCTTGAAGCTCTACTGAAGTTTCATGAAAATCCGTCAAGTAGTTTCAGTGGAGTCATCACTACAAGTTTTTACTATATAACTCTATGTAAACAAAGATGGCATTTTTAATGTCGAATGAAAATAATTTTCGACAAGGATCAACATCATGTCATGCTGATCATTTTAGAAAAAAGTCCCATATCAATATCACTTATAGTTTTCAAGAAGTAGTCACTACAAACTTGTTTTTTAAAAATCTATTTTTAGCTTTGGTGGCCATCTTGGATTTCACATCAACATGAATTTTTGCTAGGACCAGCTAGACATCATGGGCAACATTCCTGAAAAGTTTCATGAAAATCCATCCAGTTGTTTCAGAGGAATAGTCGCTACAAAAAAAGGTTTACAGATGGACGAATGGACGGATGGATGGACGACGGACACCGCACCACAGAATAAGCTCTGTTGATCTTTGATCAGTAGAGCTAAAAATTGTATTCCATCGCCAGAAAGGAATTAAGGTACTAGCTAGGATATATTATTGATAGGAACATCCAAAGTAGCAGAAGCTTACATTTTACGCAGACTATTCATAATGCTGATACAGATAAATGCCAATTTTCTGTCAATTCTATGAGAAACCAAACCAGTAAATCAAGCAAGTGTTCATTTCACTTATTCCATATTTCTTAAATATTGATAATGTTCCAAGATGTAGTCTCCGATAAAGCCAACTTTGTATTTGAGATTGTCTTGAGAGATTGTAAAAGAAATGTAGGATAACATGGTGGGATGATCATCAGCATTAACGAAAATGTAATAGATTAAACGTGCTAAGTTTGAAGAGAATCTTGACACAAGCAGTTCTGTTGTACATATATCATGGCAGATTTGGATTATGTTAATTAAACATTTAGTTACGATGGATATTGGGAATCAAAAGCCGAGGGGTTGGTGGGATACACAGGGAATGGCTGAGGGCTTGGTGGTATACATTTAAGGGAATGACTGAGGGGTTGGTGGATATAGGGAACGGCTGTGGGGTTGGAGGATATAGGGAATGGATGAGGGGTTGGTAGATATAGGGAATGACTGAGGGGTTGGTGGATATAGGGAATGGCTGAGGGGATGGTGGATATAGGCAATGGCTGAGGGGTTTGGGATATAGGAAATGGCTGAGGGATTGGGGGATAAAGGGAATGGTTGAGGGTTTGTGGGATATAGGAATCTGCGGAGGGGTTGGTGAGATAGAGCGAATGGCTGAGGGGTTTGAGTGATGGGTGGTTGGTTAAACAAATGGATGGGACAGATAAATAAAATGTATATAAATAAGATGGATAGATTAACAGTCTGGAAGAGACAGATGAGTTCATAGAATTCATGCAGTTACACATACATCATTTTGGGCATGTCTGTTCTATCATGATCAAAATGTATTGAATGTTGTTTAAAGGTCCACTAACACATTATAGGTTATTAAGAGCTGCCCCCGAGAGAGGGGAAAGATATATGAGTCCAGGAACCTGCCCTACTCTTACTAACAAATAGATTCCTATGTGCATGTATGGTAGACTCACATACACGGTACCGCCCGGTGTATCGGACGTGGCCAGGGCAAGTTTCTTGCCATAGTGAGGCTCGGACCCTGCGATCTCTGGATTCAGAGTCAAGCGTCATAACCACTGGGGATAAATGGATAATTTGATGAATGCATAACCACAAGTGTCAAATAGTGATTTTTTTAAAATCAATAATAAATATAATTTTATTAACATGGGAATAAAGAAAATAAACTTACCCTCTTCAGTTGTCTGTTCTGTTGTCTGTACATCCTCCTGTTTAGATTTGGAAGAGAGGGAAGGATTAGTCTTTTTCACAGATTTTAATCCAAATTTTGCTGCCGCCATATTTTAAATTGTTGATATCTATAAGCAAATACGCTCAACACTCTATTTATAACTTGACTGTATCAAAGTTTTAAGTTTATATTAGCAGAAGTAAAGGTAGAATTAAACCTGCAGGTAAAATCTTTAACAAGAAATAAGATTTCCTAAAGTAATGCTCCAAGATCTAATAATGTCATAATATTTGAAAAAAATATCTTGAACCATCATAATGGTATATTATAGAACATTTCTATTCTAAAAGTCGTATTAATTATTATCAAAATATCATATTCTCCAAAATATGCCTTAGCTTGTTCCAGAAGGCTGGTTCCAGAAAAACAACAAGGATGCTGAGTTTTAATAATTGGTATGCAGTCTTCATGATATTGTTACCTGGTGTAGTCTGCTAATAAGACGACAGGTAAGAAAGAAACTTTACACCAGAAGGCGTTGTTCATTAGGAATTCCCAGGAGAAATGCCCACATCATCAAATATGGCTGTCCATATCATGACTGTGTGACCTTTGGCGGGACTTGTGACCTTTGGTCCAAGGTCACTGACGGTGACAATGACATATGAATAAATGTATGCTTTAGTAATTGTCGCAGTCATTAAACATATATATATATATATCAATGATGCGTCCCCGCCCATCCCCCAAATGTATATATATATCCATGTGTGAAGGTCATTGTGAGTATTTAAGGTCAAGAAATATGTATCTTTCAGCCACAATACAAGGTCACAGAAAAATATAAATAGATTTCACGTTTTTGTGGAAATAGATAAATAAACTTCCTGTTTTTGCTAATTTTAAGGTCAAAATTACCGCTCTAGATGTGCTTCACAAATGTTCAGGGTCATTTAACATGGTTTGATTAACAGTTCATGTTTTCAAGGGCACTATATATATGTTGGTTTTATGGCTTTTATAGTTGTTATTGTGACTGTAGAAGGTCAAAACCACAGAATTTACCAATGTTTAAGGTAATTTAAGGAGTAATGTAATATTAGTTTAATACCACCTAACCCATCACATTTACAAAACAGTGTTTTAGGGAATTCATAAGTCACTGAGTGCCAAATTTTCAAAAATATAAATAAATGCATTGAAGTGCTTCAAACTGAAAGTGAGGCTGGTGCTAACTAGACTGTGCAGCTCATTACACATTTTCTGTCTGCCATGTATCAAGGCATATACCAGAAGTAGGAAAACCAGGAACCAGTCTAGCTATCAGCTATCCACCTCCACACATCTACTTGTGTCTTGACATTAACTTGCTGAAATTCCAAACAAACATGTTGATCGCTCCAACATTCCCAATGTAAGTGCATCCCACATCTAACACAGCCAGTCCAAATGGTTAGCTTATTAGTAATAATCCTTAGATCAAGACGCAGTCTTTCCATTTTTATTTTTATTTTGGATTTTTTTTTTTACTAAATGCATATTTCATGTAAACTTAACTAGCATGACGAAGATATTGTAGTAACATCATCATAATTATGTGAGAGACACTTATTGTTATAAAACTGTTGACAAGAAATAAAACTAAATGACATTTAATGTCATTTAATGGGTATTTAAGTGAAACATTATTTAGGTTATTAAGCAGCTCTATTTTTATTTATTTTTTGAACCCAAATCAGTTAATAAAAACTTTTCTGTGCCAATTTCTTTTACCTAAAAGTGTATTTTGATCGCTCTATTATGTTTTGCATTCCCTCTGGATTTGAGAACTAGACCAATGGAATATGTTTGAATATGGTTTAAAGTCCCTTTTAACAATCTTTCAGTCATATCATGTCTGTGTCTACTTGTAACAGTGCTCAACTTTACAGTTCTGTTACACTGGAGTACCACGCCATAGACAGATTACATGATACCCCACCCAGTCACATTATACTGACACTGAGCCAACCAGTCCTAGAACTACACTATATATGCTGAG
This sequence comes from Cyrtodaria siliqua, assembly GCA_037043455.1. NCBI lineage: Eukaryota > Metazoa > Mollusca > Bivalvia > Adapedonta > Hiatellidae > Cyrtodaria > Cyrtodaria siliqua. The sequence goes on along the minus strand of JAWPHD010007038.1, from coordinate 106,777 downwards.
CATCAAGCAAGGGAGCTACGAGTGCCAATTTTATGATGTCTTTGGTATGACACAGCCGCAGTTCGAACCCACGACATTCCACTGGCGAGGCGGATGCTCATCCACTAGGCAATGCCGCAGTTCTTGACCAATAGAAAAAGGAAATGTCATTTTAGAATGAATTAATTTTAAGTCAGTGATTCTCTAAAATTATGTAATTTCATCCGTCTGTCTGTTGTTATATGTCATATGACCATTTGATATCCTGGACAATAATACATCTGTGGGTCATGGTTAGCACTCAAAAAGTACTTTTTTCCCTATATAATGTTGCATGTTTTGGTGTAACTGAGCGTGGATAATGTTGTGTTTTTTTGCTTGTCAAAAGTTTTGTGAAAAAGTTTGGCTCCCCCAATAATTGAAACATATACTTTTTTGATTGTCAAATATCTTTTTCAAAAAGTTTGGCTCTCCCAATAATTGAAACGTTCCTACACCCATGATCTGACTTGAATGCTTATAATTTGGACCTTAATTCTAACGGCTAAATGACCAGTTTGCCAAGCCAGGAATTACAGATCTGGATGCAAGTCACTATGGATCCTGTAGAAACTAATTAATAGTGACTCTTACAAATAGTTGGAATTCTGGAATTCAGCCCATCCAATCTGACAAAGATGCAAATTGGTTGCTTAATTACTTATTGTGTATTTAAAGAAGGCACATTCTGGAGAAATATCAAGTTTTTGTTTATAAAAATTAATTGTTACTGCTTTGTGTAAAGTATAAATAAGAGCACAATATTTAGAAACTAAAATACTAGCAAAAATCATGCATATACATGTAATAGAAATAGATTTTTTTTTAAATTGTGTTTAGATTTGATGATCTTTCAAGAAATATAATCATATAAACATTATAACAAAACCATATTGTAGTAACCTGAAGGCAATTTCTGTTATAAATAAGATATATCTTAAGTAAGAAACAAAACCATGCATAGTACTGAACAGCAAATACAGATAAGGCCAAAGAAAAAATACTCTCGTTTCCGCTAACCCGATCGACCCTAAATTTGAGCCCGAACTCAATTTTATTTACAGCAGAAGTTATCAAACACCATAAGTCAGGATCTTCTCCCTTTACAGCCTATACAAAAACTATTTTGTAAAAAAAAAATCTACCGAACTTCCCTAATTTCTTCGACCATGTTAGCGGAAACAAAAGTATCTTTTTCTTGGCCTAATAATAATACTCTAGCAGAGAATTTATTTGTAGCACTGTGAGTAATTATGTATTCCAGCTTGAGATAAACTAAATCCTAATAATAATATTGATATAATACTTTAATATATTCCAGATTAATACAATAGTACTGATTTGCAATATCAAGAGTTTTGGATCGGTAGGTTGACTGATTGTCCCTCGGCAACTTCGTATTCCGGACAATTTACCCGCAGTTCCCGCAGCAAAACTATTGTCATTGAAAATTCGCATTGGAATGCGAAACTGTTGTAACTATACATACATAAAGGACAAGACAGAACAGTTTTGTGTTCCCCGCTTTGAAATATCGTAGCCAAGTCAAAACCCACAGAATTTCCGTAAATTGGTAACTATGACTAGCCTCTTAGTTTATCAGTATTTTGACTTTGACAAAGAAAAACTGAGCAAAAGTTGCTGGCATCAGAATTGATAATAATGGTTACTTCCCAAGAATATTATCAAATCCAGAAGAAAATGATTTTAAATTAATGGCGACGTATCTTGCTGGCATAAAGTTAAATGTGAAAAATATATTTAAAATAAAAAAATTACCCTGCATACACTGGATAAAATTAAAATATATGCACCTTTTAACTTGGCCCCCACTCCCCACTCCCAAACCCCCCCACCCCCCACCGACATATATCGAAGACAATGCATAGTGAGAATATGTAAGTCATGATTAATCAAAAGATATTAAAACATTCATTAACAAGAGTGTGATGTGAATTATAATGCAAGCAAAAATGAAAACGATCACTGATGCAAATGCATGAAACAAGTAAAAACATTTAACTGACAAGACATTATACATACAAAGTGAGTATTTGAATATTATTAAAGTTTAACAATGAAGGATACACTGCACAATATATGGTGAGCCTATTTCCTCCAGTTACACTGATACTACTGCAGTATGGTTATCTCCCTTTAAGTGGTTATTTATCATTGTTAAGAATATAAGAATCTTTCATGGGTATATCCGGCAAAGATCAGGAATTCCAACCCGAGTATAATTGTTTTTATCGGAACTGCGAGGCCTCGTTTCCGATTAAAACAATTATATCGAGGGTTGGAATTTCCGATCTGAACCGGATACCCATGATTGATTCTTTTTCTTGCATATCACTGACAATAAGTAACGGTTTACAACTTTTTTTCACCCAATGACGTCATATTATCTAACGTTACTGACGTCATTATTGATGAGCGTGACTTTTATCTTTACCCATAGAGATAAGACTTTCCATCCCCCATGTAAAACGCGGATACCCTTATCCGGTATGCAAGAAAAATTATTATCTCCCTTTATACAACTGATTATTTATTTGTTAAAATAATGATCTCCCTTTAAACAAGTCGTTATTCATTGTTAATTATTATCATTATTGAAACTGTGAATGAAATTAAATGTGATTAGTATAGTGATATTTGCCCCAAATGACCAGCGGCAATGTGACAGTTGACCAACAGAGTTACATTTTCTTGTTTAGTTATCTCCCTTATATCAATGTTGTTCATAACCACAAATACTTCTGTATTCTACACTTTTTTTTTTATGCATATATATTTGATAATTATCGCCATAGAAACATCTGAACATCTGGAATAATCTGGAAATGCTTATAAGTTGTTTTTCTGATGTAACCCCTCCCCCCCCCCTCACCACCCCCCCGAATTGAATTGAATTGAATTGAATTGGCTTTTACGGCGCACATACACACGAAAGGTTGTAGGGCGCCATACAGGAATGAACATGCCAAGTTCATCCTCCATTTACATCAAGATAAAATATGAAGAATGGGCCTAGAACCTTCTAACCTGCAGAACTGCAGAGTTGCTGCAAATTCTATAGTAGACACCCCATTTACGTTGGAGCCACGTTTCCATACGCGGTTTCATAATGAAGACCTTGAAGGAGCATGATACAAAATGACAAAATGAACATGAAGTGGGAGGTCCTACCCCTCTGCCTCTAGTGGGATTTGCAGTGGTTGTATTCTACCCCGGCAACCACATGGGGACCCACCCACACCCAAATGAGGAGAAGGAAACATATAAGAATCCAGGAACTGAAACCTATCTATTACTAGGCTCAGAGGATAGACTCCAATAAATGGGACGTTATTTTTAAAGGCCCCATCCCACTGCCAAGGCTAAGGAGTAGAAAAACGTGTTGCCTATGGGCCGACTGAAGAAACCTAGTGGTGTCGAGGCTAGAACCTGTGAATTCAGGATTCAAATTTAGCCACGTGCTATCATCGTCAGATGAGATTTTAAATTGTGGTCTCCATGTCTATATTATAACCTGTGCCATTTAGCCACGTGCTATCCTTGTCAGATAAGACTTTAAATCAAGGTCTCCATGTCTTTATTATAACCTGTGCCATTTAGCCACGTGCTATCATCGTCAGATGAGATTTTAAATCGTGGTCTCCATGTCTATATTATAACCTGTGCCACTTAGCCACTGCTATCCTTGTCAGATAAGACTTTAAATCAAGGTCTCCATGTCTTTATTATAACCTGTGCCATTTAGCCATGTGCTATCATCGTCAGATGAGATTTTAAATCGTGGTCTCCATGTCTATATTATAACCTGTGCCACTTAGCCACTGCTATCCTTGTCAGATAAGACTTTAAATCAAGGTCTCCATGTCTATATTATAACCTGTGCCATTTAGCCACATGCTATCATCGTCAGATGAGATTTTAAATCGTGGTCTCCATGTCTATATTATAACCTGTGCCATTTAGCCACGTGCTATCCTTGTCAGATAAGACTTTAAATCAAGGTCTCCATGTCTATATTATAACCTGTGCCATTTAGCCACATGCTATCATCGTCAGATGAGATTTTAAATCGTGGTCTCCATGTCTATATTATAACCTGTGCCACTTAGCCACTGCTATCCTTGTCAGATGAGATTTTAATTCAAGGTCTCCATGTCTTTATTATAACCTGTGTTAAATGAGACATAAAACACCATGTGCAGGAAAGCTTGCATCCTTATTTTCTTTTGTGAGCTAGATCTAGGCCGGTATTATGTTTCTGACAATACTGAAGACTAATTCCACGAAATAGATAAGCGTGAGAATGAAATTTACTATCACAAAAGTAATTTACAATATCTCTGTACAAACAACATTGATACATCGGAGTAGACCCTGTCACACATGTTACCTCGTAAAACCGCAGAAATGGACTTTCCGCCGTTACATTGGCTGCCGATGGACTAAGTATAACGAAACTTGTGGATTTGTAAGTCACCTAAACATGCGAAGAACAATAACTCAGTCAGTATGATTTATAGAGTCAAGTAGGAGTTGCCTCCCCTCGAATCCTTCTATGAAACAAGGGATGAATGCAAAACTACTGTAACCAGATATAAATAAAAGATACAACAGTTTTGTGTTGACCCCTCAAAAATCCTTTCCTGCATCTCCTAAAACAAAATGTAATTCATGCCTATTCAAACATAATTAAGAACATTCAAGAGCAAACACATTCATTATTGCATTCAAAAAACAAAACTATCAATCTTATTGCACATCAAATCATTCAAGCAATAACAGAAAATAATAACATTTGTTTTAACATAAATGTATAGTTAGAGCATAGTAATTCAGTCAATCAAATACACTTTGCACACCTATGTGGATTTCAGATGTACATTCATAGCATTAGAATGTCTGTTGACTGCAACATCAAATTATATAGCACTAAATTAAGAAAGGTAACTCACAGCAGAATGAGTAAATGCCTGAGTCAATGATTATCTACCCTGACAGACTTTCTTTTTTTCCCCTTACAAATTCTATAAAATCAATAATCTATATATAATAAGTATATTATGATCGGGACTTCACGAGTGTATTAACAGTTGTGTCCAAATATAGTTGATGTAAATAGTTAACTTAATAGAGACAGTTTATTGTACAAATTGGTTTATACATGGGACAACAAAACAGAAATAATAGAATTGCGTCTACCCATATCAATCCTTAAAATATACATAAATTATGCACTTCAGTTTATTAGGCTTAGTAATTTTATTAAAAATTGTTTTCAATTGGCATGTCGCTCCCTATTAAAACGGTTTAATATGTTTAGTTCTGCCCAAATTTAATTTTAAGTAAAACAGGCTTGCCTTTGTTACAGCAGAAGTGTTTATTATATGCACTATAATACAGTTAAATAATTAATATGAACTTCCTACACCCAAGATTTGTACTCTTGACAGGAAATTACTGATAGATTATGAAGTATTTCTCTCAAACAATGCTTTCATTATCCTGGTGCTTCAAGTCTACCAAACTATTGTCAGGGCAAGAAAAAAATTCTGAGTTACTTGTCCTACGCTTCAGAGTTACTACGCAATATCTGAATGGCCAAATTGCTAACTTGTTAAAGAAGTTATCTGAATTTCTACTCGTCCTGCATCAATGAGCACTCATCAGCCTGCGGACGAGTGGAATTTTCATGCCCTGTATTGTCAATAGCTGCACATGTAGATTATTTATTTTCAATTCAATCTGGAAGGTGGCCATCGAGATTTCTGTTCCTCGTGTCGCACCCTCTCATTTCCCCCGCCTCTGGGCCAGTTTTATGGATACGACTTTTCAAGTCCTCTTGTGACTGTGTCCGCTCCGATTCACTCCCTTCCAAATCCTAACCAAAGTGAAAATGAAGCAGCTGGCAGATCTCAAATTGAAAGACCGGTTTATAATTTGTGCATGATTCAGCATATTTCTGCAAATAGCTTATACCTATCATCTGACACAAAAAACAATCTGGTATGGTATGTTTACATAAGCATAAATTCCAGCAAACAAAAAAATGAAAGAAATTTGAGAAACAGCGACCATACAAAATGTAATGCAAAATTAATATAGAAACAAATTAACAACATTACTCTTCAACACATGATCTAACCATTAACCCGCTAAGCATGTGCGTCCATTGTAAACCCAGATCTGCTTGAGAGTAACTCGCAGGCTGATCAGGGTTTACAATGTCTGACTGCTGAATAGTCATTTTCCCAGAACACCCCTTTGTCACATAAATGGAATGGTCTGAATTCAGTTGAATTGAATGTTGTTTAACGGCTCATCAACACAGTATAGGTTATTTAGAGCCGCCCCAGAGAGAGAGGAAGGATACATAAGAATCCGGTAACCGTTCCCTACTCTTATTATCAAATAGATTCCTGTGGTTCTTTAACATGCTCGGAGAATAGACCGATACACGGGACCGCCCGGTTTACGACCATCCAAAGGACGAGGCTAAGGGAAGGTGTCTTGCCCAAGAACACACCGACGAAACTCAGTGGCACCACGGAGGATTGAACCCGGGGTCCGGCTACAAATCCGCCGCGCTACCAACTGCGCCACGCCAGCCCTCTGTCTGAATTCAAAGAAAGAACAGTCCATTATATATATGTAGCGGGTTAAGGGTTAAGCGATTCTGAGTGACTCGAGGAGTCAACCTCACCTCTGATCTTTAACACACCCTAAGGATAAGTAGACCAACAGCTGGATTAAACAAGAAAACCCCATATTTGAGTCCCAGGGAGATTACTGGGAGTACTTGTGTTTTACAGGGTCTCATTACTCATTACTGCATGATGACCCTATGTTTACCAGGCCACAGGAATGTTATCAAGCTGGCCACAGTCAGGAATGTTATTTCGTTGAACCTCTTGTGAGAATGCCCAACTATATCCGGGCAAGTACACTCACAACTGGCCCACTGCACCCACCAAAATAAATGTTTTGTTCCCAATAATATATGGGAAGAAGAATTTATTATAAATTATCATTTACAAGTAGAACGTATAAACGAAAAGTTGTTGTTACCTCCTGGAATTCAGATTCATTTGTATCCGCAGTGTTCCCTTTATCTATATTACCACCATCACCACCAGCGTCTTCATCATCAAGATAGTCTGGATCATTATTAATCAAATCATCCTCATTATTTGGTATTAATTCCGGCTCCGGACTTTCACTCCGTTCATTTTCAAACACCTCATGAGCTAGTTGGTACCCATTTTTCACATCTTTCAATTTATTCTCCAGACTATCTTCTGTAACATTTTCTATTTCTTCATTTGTAATTCTTACAATTTCCACAGCCTCATTCTGTAAACTTGAATCCAACTCAATGTCCGACCCGCTGTCGGAACCACTCTCCACATTATGTGCAAGACCGGTCTCCAAACTCGTTTCCAGTTTGTTTTCCATAATATCTTCGTACACGTCTTGCTGACTGTCCGGATTTCCAGTGTCAATCGCAATTATATTCTTCTGATAGGAACCCGCAGTGCAATTACCTCCCTTATTTAATGATAATTTTCTCACCAGAGGGCTTACAAGTTTTGCGCATCTTAGATGCTTGTGATGCGAGACGGCGTTCAATTTTGCTCTACCGAGCTGGACGTGGTCGACAATATGACCTTCACCAACAACAGTGGAATGATTGCAGTTGTCAACTGGCATAACAGTCATTTGTGCAGGTCAAGGTCATTAGCTGCGAGAATGACCTTGAAACTTGACCTTAATAGAAGGAGACAACAACTGCAGAACATCAATAATTCAAAATACCCCAATGTGTCATAATCATTCCAGTCTATTTTTATAATAACACTGTTTATAATGGCTGTGCCATAATTGCCGAGTTAATGAAGTGATGAAACTTGGAGCCTCTAAATCCTGTTTTATTCTCGCTTATGTCTGTTTCAATTTCCATATAAAGCTTATGTCACACAAAAACTGACCTCAGAGAAAGCGAAATCATCTAAACATCATGTTTTAAGAAAGAGAGTATCCAGTCACTCTTAACTTCTGATATCTGATACCTAACACAGGGACAATTTGTGGATAAACACCCAGACCAGGTTTCTTTCTTTTAAAAACAGCTTTCACCTCATTGTAAACTCCAATTATCTTCAATGCACAAAATACCTCATCCGTGATAACAAATCGTATGTAATATTGTAATTTTATCTTCTAACACATTACACCAGAACTTGCCAGATTATATGCTTAATTTATTTTCCTGACTTACTTTCATACTTTCAATAGTTAGACCATTTATACCATATTAAAAAATAAATACTTAAGATGCCAAAATATTTGTATACCGGCAAAACATCTTCAGGGCTGAGTCACGAGTCACATAGTTTTTTGTATACAGTTAGTATATGGTAAGGTATAAATATGATATACTTCAGTAATTACACAATGAAAATAAGTATGTCATAAACGCTTTACACCCCTGGTATACTAGTTGTTGCCCTATCTGTAAAGTAAGTATTAAATGATCCCAATATGTCACGTAGATGCAAGGACGTATTCAAAGGGTGGAGGGGTATGCAAGCATAGTTTTTAGGGGTATGCGCCAAGTCCAACTTAGTTTATAATTGGATTTAATGATAAAAATATTCGGAAAAATTGCACTCCCTCCCCTTAATAACTCTAATCCTGGATCCACTACCGAGATGAGTTTATTTAGCCAGAGATGTCAGAGCATTAAATAAAAAAGTCACCTTATGACGGCATCACAAGGTCATTTCTATAGAAAAGAAAGCCTCTAGAAGTAATTATAAGTGTATAAGTGCATGATGTATTAATGAAATACTTAAAAAAGAATTTTTAAGTAAGTCTGGATTTTCCTGATCTCCATTATTTAAAGAAGCGACATCTGAACGGTAAGACAGCTGAACCGTAAAGTTCTGCAGCGGGGTTTTTTCCCACCCTTTTGGGAATGGTATCGATACCCATTCAACTGGGAAAATTTGTGTAGTTTTGTCTTAAATTGAGATTTGTTCACTATCAAACAAAGTCATTGATAAAATACTTTGCATACACATTACCATGTATACATGCTTAGTGCAGCTGTCTAGTGACAACTTGATCTTTGAAGAGAAGCTTCCGGCAACAATTTTTTTTTTTTTTTTCAAAATTTAAACTGCTTTCAATTAAGAATATTTTACACTAGATTTGGGAAAAAAATATACTTTTTTTGTAATTGGGAATGGGTCCTTTTATCGGTACCACATATATAAGGGGAAAAAACGATTCAAAACCGCTGGGGAAAAAACACTGAATTCGTTATTGCAATATGCTAGACAGCCATTCAGGATTGCGTATGTATCTAGGCAGACTTTCAACTAGTCAAAACTTGTGAGATACCCCAAAAATACTCAAAATCTAATAAAAATTTCTCCAAATACTGGAAAAAATATTCGAAAAATACCTATGATTAAAAAGGTCAATAAATATTACACAATGGCAATATTTTATTGTGGGTATACTTAAACTGAGCAGTTTTATGCACACATAATTGTCACTTATAATAATTCCAATTAGTATCTAATCCACACGCTGACCAATCCAATCCGACCTTTACCAAATATGGTAAATCTGATATGGAAAATTTGTCAATAATAAATACACACAAATTCCAATTATAAATGTGATCCTATTTAGTATTGCTGTATATTTAGCAATGACATATGCAATGATGCATTTAATATGGCAATTTACCTCATATGTCAAATTGAGTAAAAGTTAATGTCAAAGGCCTACATGCAAGAAAGATAACTCAAGATGAATATAGATATACAATTTGGTGGATTATCTACCTTATATATTGTTTTCAAAACAATTTTATACGAAACCCCAACGATTTTAGTGAACACTTGCTAAACACAGAGAAATTAACTCCACTATTTATATAGAAGTAAGCTAATATGTGATATCCTCAACTTTGCAGTATAGATCTTTAATAACAAAATATTTTACAACTAATCCCAGTATGCCCATGTATGCACATATATGTGCATATATTAATTTATATCATACCTGAAAACTGACCCAACAAACCGCATGCAGCGTTTATATAATCAGCTGCATGCCCGTTATAACCTGAACATAATTTAGCCTAATTTAGGCAATGTTTCAGCCTACGAGCTCAGTGACTGTTAAATGGCGTGTAATGTGCGACAATCTGTCCTGTAATGGAGATGTGATACACTTAGTCATCCTGGTAAATAATTATGTTGACACAGTGTGTAGTCAAGGCGAAACTATTCCTGTTTTTTATTTATAATTATAGTTGCAATTATTTCACGTTCATCCCTTAACCCGAGTAACTCGCAGTCTGATCAGGGTTTACAATGTCTGACTGCTGATCTGTCATTTCCCCCAAAACACCCCTTTGTCATATAAATGGAATGATCTTAATTAAAAGAAAGAACAGTCCATTATATATATGTAGTGGGTTAAGGGTTAATATTATATAATAGGTGCACCTGCCATAGGAATCTGTTTGATAGTAAGAGTAGGGCACGGTCCCTTTCGTATCCTTCCCCTCCCTCTGAGGTGGCTCAAAATAACCTTACATAAGTTAATGTGTTGATGACCCATTAAAAACCAATTAAATTATTACTCAAACTTTTCAAATCATCCGTCATAGATCTATCCATGTTCAACCTATGTTCTAAACATTTTTTTTTTATCTTTTCATACCCTTACAGATGGCCTGACCATAGGATCTTGTTCCATGAGACAACAGTAACAAAAGTACCATTTTACCAGGAGCAACAAGTGCATATTAGTACTGTTTATGGAGAATATGCAGGGGGATTTTTCATTCATTTGATTTTTGTAATTTTTATTAAGTTACTTTATTTTAAACAAGCGTTTTATTTTCCATGTTCTTTTGTCCTATATAACTATATCACACAAATACTTTGTTGCTTTTGATAAGGCCACAAAAAAAAAGTTCTGTTTCCGGTAATATGCTCCAAAAAGTCAGGTCAGTAGATAGTTGTTTTTTTTATTCCAAAGACATCAGATTTTCATCCAACAGAATCTTCCGAAATTGGAATCATCCATCATTTATTTTGATATCGGAATAATATTTAATCTTTAAAGTTTTAAAAAAACATAATATTTATAAGAATCAATCTTATTTCCTAGGAGAAATGCACTTTGGAAAAAGCAGACATGAAATAAATGTTGATTGCAAATATGGCAGTCATTTTTTTTGTATATTCCGGGGAAGTGGGTCGAGGTCAAATGCCTTCATACACTATTATTATTCAATCGATTCTGACTAAATGTCTCACGAAAATCAAACTTCAAATAGACCTATACTTAACACTGCGACAGATATGGGCACCGTGCATGCGCTGAAATAGCTACAAGATCTAGCAGCGGGCGCGAGATGGAGTAAATAAAACGTCTCCCAATTAATTCCATGTGCAATATTGTTTAATCTTTCCGATTGTTGTGTTTAAATTTTTCAATGGTAATTGCTGTTAAACAGGTTGGGTTACTTTCAGCCATTTCGTCATCACGAAAGAGAAACATTTGCTAAGCGACGTGACTGATAAAACACTGCCGAATATTCGCCATTATCATCGTCTTAAAAAAAAAATTCGCCGATAGCAATAAAAATAAAAACGGTCGGCACCAAAAAAATAAAGTCGGTCAGGTTACCGGAAACAGAACTTTTTTTTTTTTGCCTAATCTCCCAGTTAGTCACCCTTGATCGATATTTGCTTATCGTGCTTACAACAATCCCACAATGCACTGCTAGACGTTTTACAGTCTTTGAGCACTTGAATCACTGAGAAGTACTATATAATCATGGGAGTTAAATTGATAGGAAAATAACAGAGATAAATTACAGTGGATTATTCATGACTTATTATATTGTCTGTTATATTACCTGTTACAAATGGTAAAATATAATAAAACATTGTATATCCAACAAAAATATGTGTTATATAGAGCTACATATAACTTTATAAATTAATAGCTTCCTCCAAGCACCATTAAGAGTTGCAGGTGTAAAATACTGCACAGTGCATAACCATTAATTTTGTTTAGGGAAAAAACTTTGATATTTTCCAACCAAGCATTGAAAATGTCTAGACTTTAGATGTGGCAGACATCAATACTGAAGATAGACATCACCTGGTTGTGTAAGAACATCACCTGGTTATGTAAGAATGCATTTGCACAGAAAAAAAGCCTAAGCATTCTGTTGTGTAGCAACCCTAAACTTCAACTTGTCAGAACACTGTAATCTGAGACATTCTTTTGTAGCTTATGTCCTTTTTTTCTGAGGGGCATCCCTAGCTGAGTGGTAAAAGTCTTTTGACTTGAAATCACTCGCCCCTCACAGCTGTTGGTTCGAGCCCTCTTGGGACTTGTAATCTTTATTTGGGGAAGCTATCCAGGTGGCTTGCGTAACGTTGGTGGTCTTACCCAGGTTACCACCCATGCACTAAAAAAGCCCGAAGGGGTGCCTGAGGTCTTTCCATAACTTCAATGTTTTAAAAAGATAACTGCCCCCATGTGGTTTCTTGGAAAGAATAGAGTCATTGCCTATCCAGGTAGAGGGGTAAAATCCCCTTAATTCCTGTTATTTTGTTAATTTCGTATTAACCCTTAGCCTGCTAATGGTGACTGAATATAGCCTTTGCGTCCATGCCGCTCATCAATCATTTATCCAAAACACCACTTGGTAACATAAATGGAATGGTCTAAATTTAAAGAAAGGACATTCCATTATACATTCATAGTGGGGCTAAGGGTTAATGGTGCTACTTGAGTGGTGGCAGAAAACTCCAGCGAAAAATGGAGAGTCTACAACAAAATGTGTGGCAAGTCTGCAGTTCTGCAGGACTGGTGAGAAGCTTCCAGGCTCATTTGTTTTTGTTTTTGTTCATTCCTGTTCACCCCACATACTATTTTTGTGTTGCTGCGCAGTAAAACCAAGGGTAAACACAATTAAAACAGCAACAATAAAATCTCTACTTGAACATAACGGACGGAACAACTCGTCTATGTGACCTTAAAATAAGGTCAAGAATTAGTATAAAATCCCGAAGATAAACACTTATCTTGGTTCAAGTTGTTGGAAGAGATTTATTCATTCAGAACAAAAAGCACTTGAGTTAATCAACTTATCAAAAATTTAAATAATACTAGAGCATGTTAATATAACCCCGATGTTTGTTACACTGGAAAATGTATCAGACCTGACCTAATATGCGCACAATGTCTAGATGTTGGTACTAGCTGGGAACATTTGCAAGCCATGAAAATTCCACTCGTCTGCTCGCCATGACGTCTGCTCGCCATGATGTGTGCTGATTGATGCAGATGAAAAGAATTTCAAATTCTTTAACAATTCATCAATTTGACCATTCAAACATTACGTGGGACTAAGTTTCCTGCCCTGATTTGTCGAAGTCATTATTGCCGACCAGAGTAGTGTTTTGTTATGCGAGCAATATTAGTGACACTTCAAGTAGCTCCTTCTATATCTGTATTCGTTGTAAGCGCTTTCTCTTTATAATTACTAACTTCTTTCTCTTTACTTATTATTTCCTCGACATTTATAATTTGTAAGTTCTTTCTCTTTACTGATTCTTAATAAGCTCTTCTCTTTACTTTTTCTAAGCATGTTCTTCCTCTTTAATTATTTTTAATACATTCTTCTGCTTTAAGCTCTTCCTCTTTACTAATTCTTACTTCTTCATCAACTTATTTTACTAAGAATTTCCTCTTTACTTATTTTACTAAGTTCTTCTTCTTTACTTATTCCAAGCATGTTTCCTCATTACTTATTTTTAATACTTTTTTCTGCTTTACTTATTCCAAGCATGTTTCCTCATAATTTATTTTTAATACGTTCTTCTGCTTTACTTATTCTAAGTAAGCTGTTCCTATTTGCTTATTCTTAGTTCGCCATCAACTTATTCTTACTTAGCTTTACCTTTTTAGTTATTCTTAGTCAGTTATTCATCTTTATTTATTCCGAATTCCGAACACATTCTTCCTTAGTCAGTTCTCTCATACCCATTCTCATAGCCAGGCATTTGCTGGGTTCAGCCCTAAAGACAGATTAGAATAGGGTCAGCACTGAACCTTTAAACATTCATCTTGTGTCCATACACACTTTCATTCTGAGAAAAATACTTTGTTAATCAGTCAGTATATTCACATGTTTCTTCTTATTGTCTTTCTTTGTTACTAGTTAAATAAACACCTAATTTGGTGATAAATAAAATGTAGGTATGCCACTTTTTATCATAATAACAGTTATGTATAAGGCCTTTTTTTTTAGGAATAATATTGGAAGAATGAAGTACTCAGGTGTATTTCTGAATGCTGAAGAGAGCAATTATTTAAAGAAGAAATAAAAATATTTCAAAATAACATTATAAGTTGACATGCGCATATCATAAAAGAGTATCTGATTAAAAATATAAAGTTTTAACATAATAAGTGCTAGATGGAATCAAGTCATCTGTATCAACTCAATATTAGAAACTGAAACAGTTATGCTGAAAGAGAAGATGAAATATAATTTCGTATAATCAACATGCATATAGATTATAAGATAGATGCAGCATCGAAATATCAGCCAGGCATCCATATATCAGCCAGGCATCCATATATCAGCCAGGCATCCATATATCAGCCAGGCATCCATGTATCAGCCAGGCATCCATATATCAGCCAGCCAGCCATCCAAACAGTGGCAACATGGCTTTTTTTTCCCAAAAAAAATGGGAAAAGGCCTAGGCCTGCTGATTTTGGGAAAAACGAAGCATGAGACTGTCAACACTGGGAAAAAAGAGGGTGGTTTTCGGTATTTAGGGGACTGTTTTTTTTTAAGGAAAATGTTTCATTCAAATGTATGTTTTAGGTATAATATCGATGAGGTATTGAATTAATTTTAACATACAAACTATGTGTCTTTTTTTCTTCTTTTTTTAAAGATAGGGATTTTTTTCCCTCCGAATTGGGAAAAAATAGAGTTTTTTGCAATTGGGAGAGAGGCCGAATCTCAGAAACACTTAAATAGGTTAAAAAGGCCCTGGCAAAGAATATAATTATTTAGGGCACCTTAAACAATGGCTGAATTTACTATAAAACTTTAGAAGTAAATGATGCATCTGTCTTAAAAACTATCACTTTTACATAATATATATAACATAAAACAGTCAAGATAGTTAGTTAAACGGGTACACAACAAAAAGTCTTTCTCAAAAACCATACCTTTGTTTTATTTGAACAATTCATGCTATATAGAATACCTGTAACAGACTGTGTTTTTTTGTTTGTTTTTTTAAATATTTAATGTTATTCAATTATTTCCAATATGTGAAATGTTCAGAAAGTCTTTGTTATTAATTAAAAAAGAACAATGTTTGAGTTTCTCATTTGTACATGGATATAAGAAGATAATTTTATTCACAAAACATCAAAAACAAACTTATTACAGGTACCCTATCAATGTGGCAATTTGGAGAGAGTCAACAATAAGATATACATACATAAATTATGTTTATGCGGCATACATCCATGCATATATTGCACAATACAAACAACAACATTCAAACCCACCACTAGCTCTGCTGGTTTCTCTACTGATTCATCTACTGTGTCTGGTGCTGCATCAGTTACAGATGCCTCAGCTAATTCTTCTGCAACTGATTCTGGTGTTTCCAATTCAGCTGGTTGCTCTTCAACCACTGGTTCTGGACTGGGTTCTCTGACTTGTTGTTCCTCTACTATGGGTTCAGTAACTGATTCTATAATTTCTGGTTCAACTGGCTGTTCTTCAACTACTTGTTCCGGCTCAGGCTGTTCTTCAACTACTGGTTCTGGCTCAGGCTGTTCTTCTTCAACTACTGGTTCTGGTTCAGGCTGTTCTTCAACTACTGGTTTTGGCTCAAGTTGTTCTTTAACTTCTGGTTCTGGCTCAAGTTGTTCTTCAACTACTGGTTCTGGCTCAGGCTGTTCTTCAACTATTGGTTCTGGCTCAGGCTGTTCTTCAACTATTGGTTCTGGCTCAGGCTGTTCTTCAACTATTGGTTCCGGCTCAGGCTGTTCTTCAACTACTGGTTCAGTTTCAGTTGATATTTCCCCAACCGATTCCAGTTCAGTTGGTTGTTCTTCAACTACTGATTCCGAAACTGGCTCTTGAACATCAGTTTCAGGTTCCTGCTCTTCAACTGCTGACACAGAATCTGGTTCTGCAACGTTTGCCTCAGTTGGTTGCTTATCTGCTACCGGTTCAGAATCCTCTTCCGTTACTTCAGGTTCATCTTGTTGCTCTTCAACTGCTGGCTCGGAATCAGGTTTTGCAAGTTTTGCCTCAGTTGGCTCCTCTTCTGCTACTAGTTCAGAATTCTGTTCTATAACTTCAGGTTCATCTTGTTGCTCTTCATCTACTGACTCTAGATTTTCAGGCTCAGCTGGCTGTTCAACTACTTCTGGTTCTGTCTCTTGGACATCTTTCACAGGAGCTTGTTCAACAGTTTCTGCCTGTTCCTCGATCACCTC
This sequence comes from Cyrtodaria siliqua, assembly GCA_037043455.1. Classification (NCBI taxonomy): domain Eukaryota; kingdom Metazoa; phylum Mollusca; class Bivalvia; order Adapedonta; family Hiatellidae; genus Cyrtodaria; species Cyrtodaria siliqua. Next base: position 90,154 of record JAWPHD010007038.1, on the reverse strand, counting down.
TGCTTCTGGTTCTGGCTGGATTTCAGTAGCAGAATCTTCTTCTTGAGCTGGAGTAGTTTCTGTCTGCTCTTCTGATTCTGCCTTAATAACCTCTTCTTGCTCTAGCTCTTGTGCTTCAGCATCATCAAATTGGTCCGTATCATCTGCTACCAGCTGAGGTTCGGGTTCAGCATTCTCAGAAACCTCATTAGCAACTTCTTCATCAGCTGATTCAACAGGCTCAGTTGGGGCAGTTTTCTCTTCTTGTGCAAGATCAGGAGTATCACCTTCAACATCATTGGTCCCTTCACGTAATGCTTCTGTTTCCTCTACTTTATCCTCAGCCTCATTTTCAGCTGCTCCTTCTGGCTCTATTGGTCCCCTATCTTGGTCAGAAACTTCTTGAGTTTCGACTGGTTCTGGATTTTGTTCCGCTTGACCCTGTTCCTGTTTACAATTACAATCAAATCAACATCGATTACAGCTATATTATACCACTCATGGTGTACGGGTACATGTACAATAGCAAGATATATCAGTACATGTATTCATATATACACAGGCCTACCTATATACAACTGTCACACCAGAGATATAAACTGTACAGTTGCATATACATTATATAGACTATATTTACATTTAAATGCAGAAAATCACAATACTTTAACAACACAATGTTCTAAACCCATTCGCTAATAAATACTGCAGGATTTCGAAATTACATATTCCAACTTAACATTATGTGGTCACATCTTAATTCCATTAAGTGATGAATTAAATTATATTTGCAGGAATTTATAATGGATATTTCGGCAATAAAATACGTTTATAAACATTTGTTACTGAAAAAATGCGATAATCTGTTTAAAATTACCTATTAAATGTTTTAATTTTACAATATGCAAACGTTTAAGATGAAATTAAGGTTTTATTTCATACCCTAGCCAACCCCGTTTTCACTTCTTGGAGAAGGGGTTGGATGGGGTATGAAAGCTACCGTAATACTCGGACCACATAATGAAATGAGTGTTGCCTAAGGATTAAATATTGACTCATTTTCTAATATATTATAGTCAACATTTGATTGAATAACCTTGAAATGAAAATAAGCCTAACCAACATTTTTTCCCGGCAGACAAGGAAACATAATTATAATTGTTTCAAATTGAGATGGTCCGACTACAGACCCAGTAAAAGATATGTCTGTGGTTCATTCATATTCCTAATGTTTATAAAATCATTTGTAAAATAATATGCTTACCATTTCTTCAGTAATATACTCCTAAATAATTATCCTTCTGTTTCCACTTACAAATGAGATAAATCCGGATTTGATCTTTAATTTTAGTTCCTTTATCCCTTTGATTTATTTTAAAACATATATCTTCGTAATTTAAATAATTTCTTTCAAAACTTAAAGCAGTGAACTCTGATAACTTATCCTGAGCAAACAGCTTAAGAGATATATACAAAGATTTATGCTTGAAATTATGAATGGAACTTGTTTCACAGCTTTTAACAGCACACATACAACGCATACATAGCAGGATAGAGCAATGAAACAACCCCCTATCATAAAACGGAAACTGCTTAAGTACGAGATGTGTATTTAAAACTTGTTTTGTATATTTTCTACATGATTACTGTACTGGAATATTGCAACCATGATTACAGAGCCCTGCATTCCAATTATTTAAAACTTTAGAACTGTCGATTTCGATGTCAGAGATGTTTATGCATATCAAGAACAAATTACTTCTGTTCCTAACATAAATACAGAATGTACCATAAAATAACAACAATGAGACACTGTTAACAGGAAACGAACCTTCAATCCTATGAAACACAAATTAGACACAAACATTCATGCAAATATACTTAACGCCATTAACAGTGTATTTGTTTTTAATTACAATGTCTCCCAAAATCGATTGCATAAATCCGATTTTACGTCTTTCAATATGTGAATTTGATCGGTCACCAGATTTATAGGGAATGTGGATAATTTCTAACATGTACATAACACTACAATCGATCTTGGAAATCAACACAAAATAAAAAAACTTGCACTTTTAATGGTGTTTAAGTATATATATATATTTAATTAACATGAGTTTTTATTATCTAAACGAGATGATGGTCATTAATCTGCAATTAGAAAAAAAAAGTGCACTTCAATGAATTCAAACAAAAACATCTCAGGAACTATTGCTGTATGCAAATTTGTCAAATAGCAAACTGTCAGATCCTTTTAAAAAAAACTTTCTTTTAGCTTATACGCGACAAACAATTTCAAGAAGTTTCCGTCTACTTTGGTTACAAGGATTAGAAATGCATTTCCTGATATATCTATTTGATACTATCTCATCATAACACTCTATTACAAATACTTCCAGGGTAGGAGTTACATTTTACATACATCACACTATAAAATCAAATTAGTACAACTTACTGTCATTAACAATGCAATATTGTAGTTTGAAAAAAAAAATAGCAAAAAAAACCACAACAAACTAAATAATTACTTTTAACAATATCGCACTCTAGTGAGCCAAAATATCGATTCAAATTTAAATCTAATACATAATAAAAACATGACTTTAGCTATTTTCTGAACAAATAGTTTAAAGGGAACTAAATAATTACTTTTTTACAATATCGCACACTAGTGAGCCAAAATATCAATTCAAATTTAAATCTAATACATAATAAAAACATGACTAACTATTTTCTAAACAAATAGTTTAAAGGGAGATAATATTACCTGTTCCTCTGTTTCAGAAGTCTCACTGTTGGTCCTACTACGTTCTTGTGTTACCTCCCCTGCCTGTGTTTCACTCCAATTGTTGGTATCCACGGTAACTCCAGAATCATCACTTGTAACTGGAAGAAGATCTCCGGAATCTCCCAGTAAATCCACGCTGTTATCACCGGTATTTCCGAGCAAATCTTCAGTGTTACCTTCATAATTTCCGATCAAATCTTCAGTGTTACCTTCATAATTTCCGAGTAAATCTCCAGAATTACCGGTGCTATTTCCGAGTAAATCCTCGTCGTCTCCGCCGCCGTTTGTTAACACTTCATCACCGTGGCCATTTGTGTTTTCACTTTGTATGAAATCGTAAAGCGGGTTTGAGGAGTCCGCCGATTTCAGGTCTTTTTGTGGCTCACTGTCGAGCTCATAGAGGGGGTTGGATGGTTCACACGCCATTATGTCCTGGGAATTAGAAAACTCGTAAAGTGGATTTGTGTTGGCTTCAAGATTCACTTTTCCACTTGGACCATTCTGTGTAGAAATCTGGAAAGACAAAGAGGACATTTTTAAAATAATGGATATACTGACCTTAAACTTTTGATAGAATGAATCAGTGCCATAATAGAATGTTTGTTTGTTTGTTTGTTTGTTTGTTTAATGTCCTTTTCCAGCACATTTTAGGATACGTATGACGGTATATGGTGAAAGCAGTGCACCCACCTATTCCTGGGTAGAACCCTAGTGCTGTATACCTCCTGCCATCTGTAATAATTGTTAAATAAGGTGTTAGGAGCATATATCAGGGAAATAGCTAGGTGTTGTCAGATAGAGATCTAAGATAATTGATGTTAAATTCTTTATTTCTTAATTCACTGGTCATTACAGTTACTGTTATCATGAAAGAAAATGTTGCTCAGGGTACATTGCCCTTGAACTGGGACCGGTTTATATCACCCAGGGTACATTGCCCTTGAACTGGGACCGGTTTATATCACCCAGGGTACATTGCCCTTGAACTGGAACCGGTTTATATCACCCAGGCTGTCTCCTATCACAAGCTTTTCAGGGGTGAAACTCCATTGTCCTTTCACAAGCTTCACAGGGGTGCAATTTCACTGTCCCATCACAAGCTTCAAGGGGTGAAACTCCATTGTCCTATCACAAGCTTTGCAGGGGTGCAACTCCATTGTCATATCACAAGCTTTACAGGGGTGCAACTCCATTGTCCTATCACGAGCTTTACAGGGGTGCACCTTTATTGTCCTATCACAAGCTTCACAGGGGTGCAACTTCAATCATTGTCCCATCACAAGCTTTACAGGGATGCAACTCCATTGACCTATCACAAACATTACAGGGGTGCACCTTCATTGGCCTATCACAAGCTTATATTCACTCCAAATTTGACTCCAAGATCACTCCAAAATGTGACTCTAAGATCACTCCAATTATTCACTCCACTCCAAGACTCCCCACCAAGACTCCACTCTATATAATATACTATGCCCTATTTTGTTCAAGGATTGGACATAACACTCCACTCCTCTAATACTAGGCATTGATTCTTAACTTGCTGATGCTGCAGTTCTGAGAGATGCTGAAAAATTGCCAACCTTCAAAATGATGGTAAATCATTATTTCTAAATTATTATGGATCTGAAATTCTTCTACTGACTATTCATATGATATAAAACATCAAACATCCATGCCTCTCACAGTAAATCAGAGTTTCCAATCTTTCAAATAACAATAGAAGCACTGCCTGCATCCCCAGTGACCACTCAGTGGTGATCAATGTTCCACAATGGCCCACAATACCCACAGCCAGTGTAATCCCTGGCCGACAGAGACCTAGCTGCCTCATTCACAATCATGCACTGGTTATGTTTAATCAGCATAAAATCAGCACATTTAAAGAATATATTTCTGATATAGTACCCTTCATACAATAACTGTTTTTTTGCTTCACCAAGGGAAGTAAATCTATCAACACATTAGAAGGGTGTTGTGCCACCTGCTATGTGCTTATTTCAGCAACGACAATTAAACTAGAGGGTGCAATTCTTCATGAATTATGCAGCACATTGTTAAAACGTTTGCATTGACTAATTGATAAGGAAGAACTGTAGCTGTACAGTTTAAGGACTATCGGTCAGCCATCTTTGATCCAAATAATCCAAAATCGATGAGATATGGTCGTTGAAAAATTCACTTGACCATATCTCATCGATTTTGGATTTTTCGGATGGCTGACCATTAGTCCTTAATGATCATAAGTCAATATGAGCAAGGTTAGTCTGCTTTTAAGTTTTATGAAAAGGACATTACTCTGCTGAAACTAAAGTCAAGAGTTATTGGGCATGTTGAACGACGTTCCTTGGGATCAGAGGAAGATGCCTGTGATGTTTCATGTACTTTTTAAGTAATGGCCAAGCTTAGGTTACAGGTTAAAGTTTTATGAAAAGAGGCATGACACTGCTGAAATGAGAGTTACAGGGCATTTCTTCAGGTAAGATGAAGATGTGTGTGAAGTTTCATGGTCAAGGCTAGGTTGCAGTTAAGTCTTGATGGATGGACAGACGACAGACAACAGACAAAGTGATCCCTAAGTGTCTGCCATGTCTACGGAGGCGACACAACAAACATGCTTGCTTAAGGATGTCTAGACCACAACACTTCCCCTGGTCAAGGTCAAAAGAAAAGATCAGGGTATGATTTTTTAGTCTCCTGATCTTGGGTTTTAAATAATTTTGCATTGGGTCTCATTACAGTATTAAACCAGCTTATTAACTGAGTTGGCATATTTGTCCTAAGTATGTAGTCTCCTATTCAACAGTGTCGAGCCTGACTAGTAGCACTGGGTACTTTGGTTTGTCTTCAGGCAGGGCACTTTCATTAGCCTCGTTGCCTCGTCCATTGGATGGGGACCTTAACCAGGCAGTCCTGTGTATCGGGAGATCCTTAAAGAACCATAGAAATCTATTCAATAGTGAGAGAAGGGCAAGGTTCTGTATACTTCCCCTCTCTCTGGGGTGACTTGAAATCAACTAAAAAATGTGTTGATGAGCCATTAAACAACAATTCATTTCTGCCATACTGGAATATACGAAACTTTCATGGTTAACCGGTGAAGACAGAGGAATTTCAGCACGAGGTATAACTGTTTTTATTGCAACCGAGGCTCCGATTAAAACAGTTACACCAAGGGTTGGAATTTTGCTATCTGAACTGGATACCCATGAATGATTCGTTTTCATTTACATTCTGCGCGTCGCCAACTGATTTACACAATGGTGTCATGCAACCGTCATTGTTAATATTTCAGCACGAGAATTTTATCTTCCACGTTTGTAAGATCAGGCTTTCCGTCACACATCTAAAACGCAGACAACCTTATCCAGTATGCAAGAATACCATGTCATAGACACATAGCACGATACCTCACCCTGGAAGGCACTTTGTACTGACACCAGCCACGCCAAGTCTTAGCACGACCCTTTATATTCTGAGTGTAAAGCAAGGCAGCTGCAAGTACCCTTTTTATGAAGCCTTTAGTGTGACCGAGGAGGGAACCTTCTACCTCTAGCATGCGAGCTGGAGGCTCTACCATTAAGCCAATGCCACGATATAGAAGATCAATGTCATGCCACCATTTATCAATGTTGATGCAGACAAGGGGCAATTAAGATTTGTTTTCCAGAACATTGTCAAATTATTTGAGAAATCAAAACCCCATGACCATAGGTCAACAACTTCATGACAATGAATGAGGTAAGGTATAATTAAATGTGTGTATTACAAGATATCAATCTTCTTACTACAGACATAATTAATTTGGATAGAAATAAAATAAGTGCTTCAGGTCATTCCAGACACCTATTTGCTAGGCTTGGTGAAGATTATGTAGTTATTTCACAATAAAAACATCATTAATTACAGCTATCCTAGGTGTATAAAATACCTTTTTAAATCAGACTACATGTTGTGTTGTAGTGCATACACTTGTTTGAAAAGCTAGCCTCTAATTTTGGGATGGGTCAGGGACGTAACTGATTTCTAACGTAATTTATGTTGTTCCAGTACATACTTAAGAAACACCTTTTTTGTTTTATGACTGAATCCCAGACATCAGGCATAGTTGGAAAGGGTACCCCAAGCTACCCAGCACCCTATCTGACTGAAAAAGTACCAAAAAAACAAATGAGTGACTGGCCAAGTTATGAGAGGGCTCCAAGGGGAGATTAGTTCATGTACTACTTTACCCTCTATAAATAAGGCCTTAAAAGGGACCTGGTATCAATGACTCAATAAATTTAATAATTATAACATAATCTTGTTAATCTGTTTCTATTTTCTGCAGCTGCTTCAAGTGCCTCCGTGGTTTAGGGGTTACGTTGCACTGTAAACCTTCTCCCCTCTCACCACTGCGGGTTCAAATCCCAGTGACAGCTCAACTTGTGTAAGTGAGAAAGTGTCGATCTTAACTGATGACGGGAGGTATACAGTACTGGTTCTACCCAAGAAAACTGGGGTGGTCTGCCTATACCATAAAAAAATTGACAGTCATATGCGGCCTAAAATGGCTAAAAACGATGTAAATCACCATTCAAAAATCAAATTTTTAAAACGTTTCAGAATACATTTTCCAAGAAGAAAAAATGTATAAGTTCCCATCATGCATTATTTCAAATCAAAGTATAAAGACAATTAATTCAGTCAGTTTGTATGGTGTTTTACGTCATTTTCAACACATGTAAGGTTATATATGATGGTCGATTTTTTGTGGTGGAGGCAGACCACCCACTTTTCCTGGGTAGAACCAGTACTGTACACCTCCCGCCATCCATAAGAATCGACACTTCCTCACTTACAAGTCGAGCTCCCAGTGGGATTCGAACCCGCAGCGGTGAGAGGCGAAGGTTACAACGTCGTTAACCATTCCACCATAAAGACAGAGACACCAAAGCTAACATACAGACATGATGTATCTGGATTACAGCTTCTGCCAGACCATGTGTAAGTATTATCACAACCCAACCAATTAATGGACAAGCCATGTTTTCATGAAAGTTCATCTTGAATATTTACAGGGGTAGATCTTACAGAGATAAAACTTTCTGTCTGCCTTGTGACTGACTGGCCCCTGCTGTGAGGTATCAGGTTGCCATGATTACTAGCTTTATCATGCAAGCTATCACCATCATTCACCAGCAATGATTATTGTTGCTACTGTAGCAGCCTGCAGGAAAATTAGCAGCAAAAGTTATCTGGGGGTCTGACACACCTATTATTGTAGTGAGTAAGGAATCCATCTGACACACAAGGTTTGGACAAGGAATCCATCAGACTGCAAGGTCTGGACAAGGAATCCATCAGACTGCAAGGTCTGGACAAGGAATCCATCAGACCGCAAAGTCTGGACCAGAAATGTACCCGACTGCAAGGAGGTCTGAACAATCCATCAGACTGCAAGGAGGTCTGGGCAAGGAATCCATCAGACACAAAGTCTGGACATCAGACCGCAAGGTCTAGACCAGGAATGTACCCGACTGCAAGGCCAGGACAAGGAATCCATCAAGAGACCACTACTGTCGAAAAAACCTGGATCCGGCCCAGTACATAACCTCTTTAGACCTGAGCCAGTCAGACTGTCTGGCAGTCACTGCTAATTATACTACTACAACAATCCTGTTATAATATGTCACAAATATTGAGTTGAATCATTTTATCTTGAGGGTGTAAACCAATATACAAACTTTGAACTCAATCCACCCATTAATCCATACCTGATTAATACATACTGGCAAGATAACAATCTATTGTCACTAAATAACCATCTATTGTCACTAATATGATAAAAGTAATTGGTTATATTTCAAACAAAATAACTATCTGCAATTGTTAATGTGTAATAGGTTTTTCCTTCAATGTACTTGGCAGAATTTTATGACATTGAAAACCTATTGACAGATTATACCTTTGTAATGGAACCTAAATGGGATATCTACCAATTTTCAGATAATTTAAAGTATATTTATTGTAGAATATAGCTGCATTGTAAGGCCAAAAATAAAATTATGTTTGTTTCCCCTTCCCGACCCATGCAAAAAAGGGTTGGGTAGGTAGGTAGGTAAAATATTTTTTTTTATTTCATTTCTTTTATTTGAGATCAAAACTGGAATACATGCTACCTATAAGACACATTTAAGACAAAAAAAAACAAAAAAAAAACATATATTTTTTTTTTTTTTTCGCCAGTGTCGAAAAAATAATTCGGGTCGCGGCAATTTCGGTGGGTCGGTCGGGAAGGGGAAACAAACATAATTTTATTTTTGGCCTAATGGAAACAGACTTTCTCAGTGAGTGTTACACTGAATTATGGAAATTATTATCTGAAATTCGAAGATATATCTGAAAAACAAAAGAGATTTTATATGATTATAATCATTCATGGATATCTTGTAATGGATTATAGATATAAAATTGTATAAATATATCTAAAATCGTATCTATAAATCAATTCTTATATTTGAATTAAAGACATCAAAGATTCATTAATCATTTTAAGATATCATGACGTGAGTGACAGTCAATAAGGAATGGAGATGTCTGTAATTTGATATATAGATATCTTTAAAAGAAAAATTGATTATAAGATATCCCTAATCCCCTGCAGGATAGACTGCAGTAAATTTCAGTGCCCGGTTAACGTCCTCCTCCTCATTCGCACTAAGAAATGAGAGTAAGTGTTGTGCCTAGGGTCACAAGCACAATGTTCTATGGTGGCGTCTCAAACTTGCAACCTTTGGTCAAGGAGGCAAGCACACTACCTGTCTCGACCATGCTGCCTCATCCTAAGCCCGACCACACCTGCCTCATCCCAAACCTGACCCCATCTGCCTCATCCCAAACCCGACCCCACCAAATTTGCTGATTTGTCAGATTTGATTTCAACACTGTTAATAGCAACTTTTCTTAATTCTTGTCCTGTATCAATTGTTTCACTAGAGTTACACTGGTGCAGACAAGTTATCTCTTATTTATGTGATTCTTGAAGTGTGAAAAAGATATTAAAAAGAACTATTAAAAAAAATGGAATGTTTTACAACATGCATGTCTTGACAATAGGCTATTATACAGAATATAACGTTTGATTTCACTCTAAACCCTTTTTCACATTTAGTATCACATACATTTGTAATGTTTGTAGAATTACTAGTAATATATAAAAGGTGTACATCAGTTTTTTCTTGGAGGTGTTAAATTGACAAATAATGATATTTGCGATTTTTATCATGATTTGGAACTTTTTCAAAATCTGAGATTTTTCTAGGTAAAACCTGATGTACTCCCTTTAAACCAGAAAAAAATGCATTAAAAAGAATGACTTACTTCACCATTAACTTCCATAATTGCTAATAAATCCACACAATCTTGTCTAGAATCACTAGTATTCACCTGTAACACAAGTAGTCTGTATATATCTAAATCCACAAATTGATAAACACACCAGGAAGAGAGTGTAATATTTATCAAACCTTCCTCACTTAATTGGTGATCGGTATCTAAACCCTGCAGTCCCACAACTGTACACAGATTGTGTATTAAATCTCAACACAGTTTCCCTATGTTTAGCTCCTGGCAATCCCCTCTTAGAATGAGAAAGCCTTCATGTACAGCTGTCAGTCAGTATAGATATGACTAAAATTATAAACAAGAAACATGTTGGGGAGAAACAGAAGCTGACTTAGAAGTTCCCATAGGGGCTGCACTTTTTGTGCAACAAAATCTGAAACCTTTATTTCAAATAAAACTTTTTCAAATGATCTTCACAAGACTTTTGAGGGTGCAAACAAATTATCTAAAAAATTAAGAGGCAGGGTAAAATCCTGACACATGTTCTGACAACAGGGGCACCTAAGCTTGTAAAAGGACATCTGGATGCATACCTGGGTGTCCAATTAAATGATTCATAGAAATCAGAGTATTTTATGTTTTGAAAATCACAGAGGTGCCAGACAGATGGGTGGGTAGATGGGAGGATGGGGAGGGATTTCATGCACATCTGTATCCACATCCTAAGTGAGCACTTAATTCATTAGTTCAGAGTGACCACTTAGTTCATACACAGGAACAATAGCTGATTCACCAGCTGACTAATCAAGAGTAAAATAGGCTGTACAGGCTAAGTAGGCACTCAAGTAAACATCAATATCAACAGTATTTTCAAATATAATAAGAATTGTACATCCTTAGAGCAGTTTCACCAGACCAATGATATTATGGTTATACTGCCAAATAAAAACTGCAGTTAGAGAACAACTTAACCAGACCAATTATATAAAGCTACTGTCAAAGAATAGCAGCTTAGATAACCTTCGCCAGACCAATTATATATTTCCACCATCTTTTTTGATGGAATCAAGTCATCTGTATCAACTCAAAGAACAGCAGCTATAGAGAGCCTTTGCCAGACCAATTATATAATTATATGTCTACTGCAAAAGAGAACAGCTTAACATGACCAAATATATGGGCTACTGCCAAATAACAGCAGATAGAGAGAAACTTAACCAGACCAATTATATAAGCCTACTGTCAAAGACCAGTAGCCAGACAGCAACTTAATGAGACCAATTATATAAGCCTAATGTGAAAGAACACCAGATAGAAAGCAACTTAAACCGACTAATTATATATGCCTACTGTCAAAGAACAGAAGATAGAGAGCAACTTAACCAGAATAATTATATATGGCTACAGCCAAAGAACAACAGCCATAGAGCAGAGCAACTTAAACCGACTAATTATATATGCCTACTGTCAAAGAACAGAAGATAGAGAGCAACTTAACCAGAATAATTATATATGGCTACAGCCAAAGAACAACAGCCATAGAGCAACTTAACCAGACAAATTATAGACGTCTACTGTCAAAGAACAGCAGATAACAGAGCAACTTAACCAGACCAATTATATATGGCTACTGCCAAAGAACAGCAGCTAGAGAGAAACTTAACCAGACCAATTATATAAGCTTACTGCCAAAGAACAGCAGCTAAGAGAGCAACTTAACCAGACCAATTGGATAAGCCTACTGCCAATGAACAGCAGATAGAGAGCAACTTAACCAGACCAATTATATAGGGCTACTGCCAAAGAACAGCAGCTAGAGAGCAACTTAACCAGACCAAGTATATATATGGTTACTGTCAAAGAACAGCAGCGAGAGAGTAAGTTAACCAGACCAATTATATATGGTTACTGCCAAAGAACAGCAACTGGAGAGTAACTTAACCAGACCAATTATATATGGTTACTGCCAAAGAACAGCAAATGGACAGCAACTTAACCAGACCAATTAGATAAGCCTACTGCCAAAGAACAGCAGCTAGAGAGCAACCTTACCAGACCAATTATATATGGTTAAAGCCAAAGAACAACAGCTAGAGAGAAACTTAACCAGACCAATTATATAAGCTTACTGCCAAAGAACAGCAGCTAGAGAGCAACTTAACCAGACCAATTGGATAAGCATACTGCCAAAAAACAGCAGCTAGAGAGAAACTTAACCAGACCAATTATATAAGCTTATTGCCAAAGAATAGCAGCTAGAGAGAAACTTAACCAGACCAATTATATAAGCTTACTGCCAAAGAACAGCAGCTAGAGAGCAACTTAATCAGACCAATTATATATGGTTATTGCCAAAGAACAGCAACTAGAGAGCAACTTAACCAGACCAATTATATATGGTTACTGCCAAAGAACAGCAGCTAGAGAGCAACTTTACCAGACCAATTATATATGGTTACTGCCAAAGAACAGCAGCTAGAGAGCAACTTAATCAGACCAATTATATATGGTTACTGCCAAAGAACAGCAGCTAGAGAGCAACTTACTCAGACCAATTATATATGGTTACTGCCAAAGAACAGCAGCTAGAGAGCAACTTACTCAGACCAATTATATATGCCTACTGCCAAAGAACAGCAGCTAGAGAGCAAAGCAACTTAATCAGACCAATTATATATGGTTACTGCCTAAATAGTAGATTTACTGGTGCATAAGTTTTAAATACTTGTTGCCATTATATAATTTGGCCAATAACAACAGGCTCATAAAAACAGTCCAATTAAAAAAGTGTTATCAATAACAAAAGATCACAAATGCACTTTCAGAGATTCAATAGAACACTATAAGTTTCCTTTTGTATGAGGTATAAAAAGCACTTTTAACATATGCAGAATTTAAATTAAAAATATAAATAGTCCACTTTTATCTTCAAACCAACATTCCTTTATATCAAATACACATTTATAAGTTAATGAAAAACATGATATCCTGTTAAGAAAACTCATACACAAACTGCTTACAATATTCACAGAAATTCACTAATAAATACAGTCGACACACTCTTTTCTTGCCTTTCGCTAAAATAACAGAAACCTAATGGGCTGCATATGTTTTCAGTTTTCAAAATTTCTCATTCTGAGACATGGTCCAATCCTTCAAGAATTCAGCAATGACTCATATTTATATCAGTATTAATTTCTCTACTTATGCTTGTATCTACACAGTAGTTAGTGTAACTGGGACCTCCCCAGTACATACACTGTTGTAAGATTTAGGTTTTAAGCAGTTTTCAATATGTGCTCAAGCCAGTAAATAGTTTACATTGTTATGGTTTTGAAGGTCTTTTTTAAAAAGTCATTAAATGAGATTTTACACCTTGGACCAGATTTTGTAATTCTTTGCAAGGGCATATCCAGGTGGAGCAGATCCGGTGCACACACCGACCTCCCTAAAATCAGGCAAGCATAGTCTTTAAACATTGCTTTTTTTCAAACTTAAGCTAGGCTTGTTTCACTGTTGTTCATCAATAGAATAAATGACTTAAATTCACCAGAATTCAACTAATGCATTGTAGGAAACCAAAGATCCAGCCGTTCAAGATTTCCGGAACCCTCTAAATTCAAACCCTGGATCAGCACCTGATTTGTGAATGAGATGTTGAGCTTTTGACTAACACCACTGCTTATTTTTGGTGTGTTCTTAGGCAAGACACTGTCCTTTAGCCTCGTCCGTCGGATCGAGATGTAAACCTGGGCAGTCCAATATATCGGAGTCTATCCTCTGAGCATGTTAAAGAACCAAAGGAATTTATTTGAGTATCCAACCTCTCTCTGGGGCGGCTCGAGTGGTGTTGATGAACCATTAAACAACAGTTCAGTTGCTGAGTAATTCAGTCATTACAGTAAGAACTCTGGAGGTCCATTGCAAGGAGTAATGCAGATACTGTTACTCATACTATGATTGTACTGTGATACAATAATACTTGTGCTGTAACTCATCCCAATCCCTCCATAATGCATCCACATGCATATTATACATATTATGTTGTGAATTTACGAGAAAAAATCAGTACACTCAGCTGTTTGAACTCAGGACCCCTTGCAGGTGAAGCAGAAGTCCTACCGTTTGACCACTAGCTAGCTCTATGACCAGAAAGTAAAGACATGCCTATAAACCTATCTATTCACATACAATGTCATACATTTCTGAGAAAGAAAATTAAAGCTTGTCAACAACATTCCAACATCTAGCATAATATGTAATTACAACATAAATCTCCTGTAAACTGCCAACTTTAGTTTAATATAAAGAAAACAAACCTTTATATTCAAGAAGTTCCTTTTTAAACAAAATCAAAATTCCAGAATGCAGGGACTCCACTCAGTCTGATTGTGATAAATGCATACAAACTTCAGTGTGAACCCTGAGAAGCAGCCACAGGAATTTGAGCAATTTCAGACTCCAATACTTGCAGTGGTGTTAAATTTCACCTTTGTTTATTTGTTCGGAATTAAATATGCATTTTCTTCTTACACAATAATTTACCTTTGCTCAGCAATAAAACAGCCTCAACTAAATTTATCAATGTCATCAAACCTATTTATTCATGGTTTACCGTATTTCCCATTATAGTAGCGCCCGGTCCCCCCGTTATCGTAGTGCCCGGTCCCGCTGTAGTAGCACCCGGTTCCCCTTATAGTAGCGCCCGGTCCCCGTTATAGTAGCGCCCGGACACTACACAAAATGCCAACCGGGTGCTCTTATAAAATGCACACTGTCAGTACGTTGACCGGGGGGAGGGGTGTAAAAAAAAAAAGAGGAAAAGAATAACACACAGAAAAGTATCAAATGTTTGACAAGTATTGAGTATAAAATGCTTTTAAATGCCACTGTTGATCATGTTTTACTGTAAGATAAGTATGAAAGATACAATTATGAAATTAAGAGATAACCATGCTAAAATTTTCAATCTGCGACGATATGCGAGTGGTTTAATGGTCTGAGAATTTTGTTTTATAAATAGAAACAGAATTTCAGAACGTAAAACCAACCAAATACCGTCCCAGATTGAAACTCTAGACATGGTTGACTCAATTGTAATGCTTTTCCATGTAAATGTCACAAATATAAAGTAAAAGTATACATACATGTACACACTTGTTTTTGCTATGAAAACTCAAATTCATCAGTAACGGCATTTTGTTGACGTCATCCAATGATGTCGCTTGTTACAACGTTATGTGACGTCACAATTTTCAGACGGTAAAGCATGCGTTTTACGGTCGCAAATATGTGGCGTTAGCCAATGGAGTAACACGTTATATTATAATAAATGTTTTATTGTTTGGTTTTCTAATTTTATGAAAAATCGAGCTGTAATTCCCAAATCTGACAGTATGGGCTATGTTCCCAAAATATAGAAAAAAAACACTGTTTTAGGCTATGAACATCTAAGACCACCTACTTTTTCCTTGGTAGAACCAGTACGGCATAACTCCCGCCATCTGTTACAATCTACACATTCTCACAAGTCTAGCTCCCAGTGGGATTTACAAATGGTTTGAACTAAAGTTGATAAATATTTGAACATTTCAATTATGTTTTTTTTTCAAAACTAAACAACCATTCTTCACATTTTCAAAAGTATAAATGCTACACTACTGAAAGCCTTGGCTTGTATCCCCAACCTCTATTAATAGCAATGGTAGCCATAACACTGGTTACCAAAGGTGACTATGAAATGAATTGAAATGGAGTTTTACATTCGGTAAACACATTATTAATGTTATATTAGGACAGCAACCTTAGATGGAACAAAGGAGACTTAAGACGCTTTTAACTAAAATGAATTGTTATGACGGGAATAAGTACATACTCATCGCTGCCAGTTCGAATCCCACTGGGTAGGGAGCTCAATTTGTCAAGTGAGAAAGTGTCGATTCTTACGGATGGTGGGGGAGGTATACAGTACTGGTTCTACCCATGGAAAATGGGGTGGTCTGCCTCTACCAGACAAATGCACACACTTCAAGGAATAACGATTAACGGTTGCATATTCGAGTCAATTAAAATGTAAACTGATATGTCAAGGCAGAACTACGGATGTCATTAACTAAGTGTGACTAAGTATTATTGGCCATAAGCCATTTTTCCTCAAGGAATACAATCCTATGTATTACGTATACCACCTGCACTCAAGTGCAACTGAATATGTAACGCTTAACACATCGATGTGTTGTAAAACAGCTCATCATCACAATGTTTTGGTTATTTAGAGCCAGTCCCACAGGAAGTCAGACTAAAGAAAAATCTGAGATCATGATTAAGAGGCACTCTGACAAGTCAGGGAGAGGGCAGTCTAATGAAAAATCTGAGATCATGATTTAAAGCCACTCTGACAAGACAGGGAGAGGGCAGTCATATGAAAAAATCTGGGATCATGATTTAGAGCCACTCTGACAGGGAGAGGGTGGTCAAAAGAAAAATCTGGGATCACTTTTCTTGAAATATACAATGGATTCCTTAGGTTATCATTCACGAAGGATCAATTCTAATGACAGCACGATTTATGTCCTCAGCCAACAAAGACGAGGGAGTTAAAGACTTACTATAGGTGACAAGCGCACGGTTCCGAGGCTTCAGCCTGCATAATTGACTAGCTACTCGTCTGGTAATTAATAATAATCAACATTTTTTATAATATAAAGTGGCCAGTCTGTCTTTGGAAAGTTTTATTTTCAAAATTCCATTAGATTAAGAAGCTGAACCAAGAAAGTAGACTGGCCACAGAGCATCACACAAAATATCCATATAATTTTTTTTTACCTCTTAATATGGGGCCAGGCTACCTGTGTACAAGCACACAACCACTAGACTGCAACTTTTTGGGATTCGAACCCAGGACAGACGAAAGTACACATAGCACACCTACCTAGGTCCTGCCATACAGGCAACCAGATTAACAAATTCATACAAACAGGCAACTGTCAACTGTCAATTAATGCTATATATAAAGAAGCTTACAGGATCGCTCATTTGGCATTGAATTTATTAAACGAGTAGGCAAAAAATGACATGCAACTGTTTACCTAGCATTGCATTTGCTATTGAGTTTTATAAATAAATCAGCATGAATATCACATCACTTAATCAGCACATTTATGTACCAACACTCCCAGGCTGATACTTATGTGATCATGCATTGCATTGAAAACATAACACTTTTTTATTATGAAAACACATAATTGACTAGCTACTCGTCTGATAATTAACATTTTTTATAATAAAGTGGCCAGTCTGTGTTTGAGTATTTTGAGCTACTATATATATATATCCAGGCTGTATTAAGAAGCTGAACCAAGAAAGTAGACTGGCCACGGAGCATCACATGAAATATATAGATTTTTTTTTTTTACTTCTTAATATGGGATCATGCATTTTATTGCAAATATAACACTTTTTTATTATGAAAACACGTAATTGACTAGCTATTCGTCTGGTAATTAACATTTTTTATAATAAAGTGGCCAGTCTGTGTTTGAGTATTTTGAGCTACTATCCAGGCTGTATTAAGAAGCTGAACCAAGATATTAGACTGGCTACAGAGCATCACATGAAATATATAGATATCTTTTTTTTACTTCTTAATATGGGACCAGGCTACCTGCGTACAAGCACACAACCACTAGACTGCAACTTTTTGGGATTCGAACCCAGGACAGACCAAAGTACACATAGCACACCTACATAGGTCCCGCCATACAGGCAACCAGATTAACAAAATCATACAAACAGGCAACTTTCAACTGTCAATGCTATAAATAAAGAAGCTTACAGGATTGCTCATTTGGCATTGAATTTATTAAACGAGTAGGCAAAAAATGACATGCATGCCTGATGCAACTGTTTGCCTAGCATTGCATTTGCTATTGAGTTTTATAAATAAATTAGCATGAATATCACATCAATAACTAGAAATTGTTATTGTCCATGGGACAAAAACGTATGGCTCCCCCACTCGCCCGAACAGACATAATTGACGACTCTAGGTCCAACCGTTCTCTATTGATCTCAGATCGTTTTGATATTCAATATCCCTGTGACTGTATCTACTATCTGTATCAGTAATATCTACTGGTCATGACCAACCAACCTTCCAAGTTTGAGGACCCTAGGTCCAACCATTCTCTAGTTATTGATCAGACATTTTGTTATTGATCGGGGATCGTTTTGATAGTCAAAGTCACTGTGACCTTGACATTTGACCCCAAAATCAATAGGGGTTATCTACTGGTCATGACCAACCATCCTTCCAAGTTTGAGTACCCTATGTCCAACCATTCTCTAGTTATTGATCGGACATTGTTTTGATAGTCAATGTCACAACGACCTTGACCTTTGCTTGACCTAGTGACCCCAAAATCAATAGGGGTCATCTACTGATCATGACCAACCATCCTTCAAAGTTTGAGGACCCTAGGTCCAACCATTGTCTAGTTATTGATCGGACATAGTTTTGATAGTCAATGTCACCTTAACCTTTGACCTAGTGACCCCAAAATCAATAGGGGTCATCTACTGGTCATGACCAACCATCCTTCCAAGTTTGAGGACCCTAGGTCCAACTATTGTCTAGTTATTGATCGGACATCGTTTTGATAGTCAATGTCACCGCGACCTTGACCTTTGTCCTAGTGACCCCAAAATCAATAGGGGTCATCTACTGGTCATGACCAACCAACCTTCCAAGTTTGAGGACCCTAGGTCCAACCATTGTGTAGTTATTGATCGGACATCGTTTTGATAGTCAATGTCACCGCGACCTTGACCTTTGAACTAGTGACCCCAAAATCAATAGGGGTCATCTAATGGTCATGACCAACCATCCTTCCAAGTTTGAGGACCCTAGGTCAAACCATTCTCTAGTTATTGATCGGACATCGTTTTGATAGTCAATGTCGCCATGACCTTTGACCTAGTGACCCTAAAATCAATACGGGTCATCTACTGGTCATGACCAACCACCCTTCCAAGTCTGAGGACCCTAGGTCCAACTATTGTCTAGTTAGCATGAATATCACATCAATAACTAGAAATTGTTATTGTCCATGGGACAAAAACGTATGGCTCCCCCACTCGCCCGAACAGACATAATTGACGACTCTAGGTCCAACCGTTCTCTATTGATCTCAAATCGTTTTGATATTCAATATCCCTGTGACTGTATCTTCTATCTGTATCAGTAATATCTACTGGTCATGACCAACCATCCTTCCAAGTTTGAGGACCCTAGGTCCAACCATTCTCTAGTTATTGATCGGACATTGTTTTGTTATTGATCGGGGATCGTTTTGATAGTCAAGGTCACTGTGACCTTGACATTTGACCCCAAAATCAATAGCGGTTATCTACTGGTCATGACCAACCATCCTTCCAAGTTTGAGTACCCTATGTCCAACCATTCTCTAGTTATTGATCGGACATTGTTTTGATAGTCAATGTCACCGTGACCTTGACCTTTGCTTGACCTAGTGACCCCAAAATCAATAGGGGTCATCTACTGGTCATGACCAACCATCCTTCAACGTTTGAGGACCCTAGGTCCAACCATTGTCTAGTTATTGATCGGACATAGTTTTGATAGTCAATGTCACCTTGACCTTTGACCTAGTGACCCCAAAATCAATAGGTGTCATCTACTGGTCATGACCAACCACCCTTCCAAGTTTGAGGACCCTAGGTCCAACTATTGTCTAGTTATTGATCAGACATCGTTTTGATAGTCAATGTCACCGCGACCTTGACCTTTGACCTAGTGACCCCAAAATCAATAGGGGTCATCTACTGGTCATGACCAACCATCCTTCAACGTTTGAGGACCCTAGGTCCAACCATTGTCTAGTTATTGATCGGACATAGTTTTGATAGTCAATGTCACCTTGACCTTTGACCTAGTGACCCCAAAATCAATAGGGGTCATCTACTGGTCATGACCAACCACCCTTCCAAGTTTGAGGACCCTAGGTCCAACTATTGTCTAGTTATTGATCGGACATCGTTTTGATAGTCAATGTCACCGGGACCTTGACCTTTGAACTAGTGACCCCAAAATCAATAGGGGTCATCTAATGGTCATGACCAACCACAGAGCTCCAGATAAGGTGCGTATTTGCGTAAATACGCAAATAAAATGGTAGAAAAAGCAATATAAATACAAAACCATGCGTATCATAACGCAAAAGAAATGCCTGATACGCAATTCCTCGCAAATTGCTAGCGTGCATTGCAATTTTTCATTTCTAATCGATCGCGTATTTGCCCAGAGTTCTCACAATATCTCGAAACAAAATTAAATATAGGTAAAAGACCGAAACTGCCGAGTGAACAGACTGGTTCCGAAATTCAGTTTGAATTGTGCGCGATTTACTCATTTTTGCCTGTACCCACTTTATATCGTGTAGGCGCTCGGCGATCTAAATCAAGCATCGGTTAAAAATGTCGGTGAATGTAAACAAAAGCGGACGGATAAAAACACCGCAAAAACACACAAATAAATACATTTAGTAACTATTTTGACCACAGTAAGTCAACGGAGGCAAAACAAATTTCAAAAATAATATTAGATGACGTACTTTTCAATGTTGTCTACGATTCACAAGGCATGTGTTACAGTTTATATATGACCACAGATACCGGTTTAAAAAAAAAAAAGTCTTGTATTCTATTAAGACTTTTTTTTTTAAAACCGGTATCTGTGCATATGACAGTATATGCACACAACATAATGATAAAAGTGATAAAACATGTTTGATTATGTGTTTTGTTTGTTGTAAGTTAATTTTTCAAGGAAATACTCAAATGAAAACATCCGAGTAGGATAAAAATACCCAATTAAATTAAAATCAGTGGGTATCCGGACATCGTTTTGATAGTCAATGTCACCGCGACCTTGACCTTGACCTTTGACTTAGTGACCCCAAAATCAATAGGGGTCATCTACTTGTCATAACCAACCATCTTTCCAAATTTGAGGACCCTAGGTCCAAACATTCTCTAGTTATTGATCGGACATCGTTTGTGACACAGACAAACCTACAGACGGACAGAAAGCACAAAATCAACATGGTTCCATTATCAGCACATTTATGTTCCAACACACCCAGACAGATAGTTATGTGATCATGCATTGCATTGATATCAGGGTTCGACACTAACGCTAGTCCGCTAGTCCTGTGCCCACCTGTTTTCAGGAGGACTACCTAACGTGAAAGTTGTCTAGTCCGTCAGACTAGTAATTTTTCGAGCATTATGGCCATAAAATACACATTCCTAATATAGGTTGGATCCTATCACTCGATTAGTAAAACTTTGCTATGATTTGGCCGACTTTGTTTTTCTATCCATGTGGGGCGAACGTAATTTTCGGGTCATTTTCAGCAATTTCAAATGTGATTAACCGCATAATTAACAAAACCCTCTAAATTACACAATCAGCGCGTGCTTCACAAGTACCTTATTTAATCCCATTATCATTAAATAACAACCCGACTCTTATCTAATCTGGGCAATAGCCTAATTATCGATCATTATCGGTTTGCCTGAGGCAAGATGTAAATATAACCGCCATGTTTGCTCGTTAGTCGATCACGTGATTAGATCATGTACGCATTCTATTCAAGTAAACCAATCACAGCCGTCGTATTTTTCCGTTTGGTGAATAATTAAAAAACGTACTACAAACTACTGCGCACGGGCGGGGTTATGATTCGACGAGATAATTTGAAACTGATTTCTCCTGCAATAAATAAATTTAAAAGGCGGTTATAATTATATGATTGACATCGGCACAGTTGTAAAGAATCTTTGGGGCGGGCATCAATAAGCAAAAGCGCAAACTTCTATTGCGTGTTTTACTGACGGCTATTAAATTATGAAATAAAGAAATGTGTTTGGTATAAAGCGAGTTTGTGATTGCTTTATAGACGGGAGAAATCAATGGAAATGTATTGAATCCTACGATTAGTCATAGCCATCAATAACTTATCTATGTCTATGGATTAGGTAATGATTTTGTGTTTTGTTACTCAATGCGGGTATGACTGAAAAATAAGTTTTGGTAATTGTCGAATAATTTGTATTGTTCAATAAAAATGAAACGAAGACCAGAATAATATTGCATTCGGTTAACATGTGTCAAGCTGGTTAGGGTTGAAAATGCATCTAAATCTGATGAAAGCCTGCCTGGGGAGAAACCGAAAAAAACAATAAAGATTTACGATTTCAGTTGGTATCTTCAAGACGAAAAGGGTTTTTGGCACTGTTCCCTTTGAAGTTTTCTCCTGTTATACACCTGTTGTTTTTTTTGTTGCTAAATACACCGTTTTGAGGAAGGACCATCTAGTTCTCAGGAGGACTACTAGTTTTTTAAAGTCACTAGTCCTCCGGACTACCCGTTTAAAAAAGTTAGTGTCGAACCCTGGATATGAATACACAGTATATATCTTAAGAAATTCCTTGCAAGCATTTGTCAAATTACATAATTGCAGTCTTCTTAATCAAATAAATGGAATGTGAAAATGCCATAAATTATGTTTTACCTGCATAATAGCTTAAACACCGTTAGTTTTGACAGGTTAATAAACGACAACATTTGTATAATTAATTTTTATTCACAAGAGTAATACCAAATGTAGGTATTTTATTTATGATTGATGAACACAATGTGATACTTCCTTAAGGTTTGTCATTAAACACTAATCACAATGATTCATAATCTTAAAGTAAGTTCACTAAGTTTAAAATATTTCAAAATGGCGGCTTCAATATGTTTTAGAACAACCTTCAATGATGGGGCCGATGTTTCAGCAAACTGGGCAGTTCAGCCTTTTAACGAAAAAAAGGAATCAATATGCAAGTAAAATAGGGTTGGTTCCTGTATGTGTGCCCTTCTCCTAACTGGGGCAGCTCTTATTAAAGTAGTAAGTTGTTGAGACATTAAAGAACAGTTCAATCTAGTACTGTCAGCAAGTGAATCTGCTTTCAGCAATTTCAGCAAACTCAGTCATTGGACCTGCTTTCAGCACTGTTAGTACTTTGACATGCTTTCAGCACTGTTGGTACTTTGATCTGCTTTCAGCAGTCAGTGATTTGACCTTCTATCAGTACTGTCAGTTCCTTTGATCAGCTATCAGCACTGTTAGTACTTTGGCCTGCTATAAGTACTGTTACTACTGTGACATACTATCAGTACCATTATTACTTTGACCTGCTTTCAGTACTGTTGACCTGGTTTTCAGCACTGCCAGTATTTTAACCTGCTTTCAATACTGTTAGTACCTTTAACCTGCTTTCAGTACCGTTAATACTTTGACCTGGTTTTTAGCACTACTTTTGCCTGCTTCAGCACTGTCAGTACTGACTTACTTTTAGTACTGTTTGTGTACTTTGACCTGCTTTCAGCACTGTCAGTTTTCAGCACCGTTAGTACTTTGAACTGCTGTCAGTACTTTGACCTACTTTCAGCACAGGCAGTACTTTGACTGTACTGTTAGTATTTTTGACCTGCTTTCAGAACTGTATGTACTTTGACATGCTTTCATCACTGTCAGTACTTTGACCTGCAAGGGCAGGGAAAAAAATTAATAGCCTACTCGTCCTGTAGGACTAGTGGATTGGAAATCTTACTCGTCCTTCAAAAAATCTACTCGTCCTACAAAAAACCAGTTATATCATGATATGTGTTTATTAACTAAAACCAACACTCAGGAACAGGATAATTGTATGGTATCTAATTTAATATGGAAATATTTGCATTGTCTTACTTATTTTTTTAGTTTGTTATTATTTTTCCCTTTTGTCTTAACCAGATACACACACACACACACACACACACACACACACACACACATTTAATATTATAAATAAAAACATAACACCATTTTATACTCGTAAACTATATTGCCTTTATTACACAATACACATAAAAATACATTCCCACGTTTTTACAAAATTATACAGTAAACCAGTCTAGATTTTGTTACTCGATTATTAGCCAATCAAAATTTGTCTTATACTCTTTTGTTTTCGCTCGGACTTCGAAATCACGGTAAACATCCGGTTTTGATTTTAACAGCAGAAATATCATATTTCTAGCTAGACACGCGATTTAAGCTAGAAAAAAAATAATTAGCACATCATGTATTTTTCCTAACCTGCCTGCTGTCAGTAATTTGACCTGCTTTCAGTACTGTTTGTACTTGACCTGCTTTCAGCATTTTCGGTACTTTGACCTTCTGTCAGTACTCTGACCTGCCTTCAGCACTGTCAGTAGTTTGACCTGCTTTCAATACACTGATGTGAGTCTTGTAAAATGCTTGTAATTCCACAAAGCTTTATTACGTCCCTGTACAATCAAGTGACACTGTGAGGTGATGAGCCGTATCACAAAATTCTGCTGCTTTCTTAGTGATAGTAGCATTTATACCAAACAGTGAAAACTGGTACAAACTTATCGCTTTCTGGTACTTCAGAAAAACACTGATAACTTGGTATTAAACGACAATTATTTCACTGTAAAGGGCTGACCTCAATGTTTCTTTAAATTAAATGCATAATCTCAGCAGACTAAATGGATTATCTTCCTAAACTTTTAAGTCACCACACTGAGGCAGCCTTTGCTTTCTTTTTTAAATTTATAAAGAAAGTTTACTTTATCAAACCTTCAAGCATACCTGCATAGTTAGTGCATGTTAAATAATTCTGCACCACTAATGGCAAAATTGATGGATGCTCCCCTCCCTAAGTGGATGCTTTTTATCAGTGGACATGAAGCAAAAGTTAAAGGGAATGTCCAGACTTAGTAGGTCTGTGTGTAATTTTATGATATGAGTGCGTTTTTTTAGACAAGGTCAAAAAGCAATAACATATTGTTGCATACCAATAATTTATTGTAGTTTACAAATTACGCTCTGGGCAAGAATTATGAGTATAAAATTACAAAGGGCAGTAACTCCTAATTTGAATGAAGATAGAATTATGGTTCTTGCACTCTGCACTACCTCTCACTACCCTTTATCATTGAGTGTCATTCCTGCCTCATTAGTAGTTTTCAAGTTATGCTCCAGACAAAAAATTTAAGTATAAAATAACTAAGGGCAATAACTCTGATTTGAAAGAAAATCTTGCAGTCCCATAAGTATATTTTGAGTTAAGTGACAAGATATTTAGGTGGACAAAATGACAGAAAAAAACGAGGAATATATGCTCCCCAAATATTTTCGCACATCATAAAAATAGCGGGCTTTATCAAGATAACTGTTCAGTTAGAGGTCAATTAAATGATATGGGGTTTCAAGTCCCATTAACACATCACATTATGGAAAGTTATAATGTGACAGCAACCTCAAAGGAAGGTGAGATGAAGCCTCCCATCAGACATGCTTCCATCAGTGAGCGAATTCATGCGAGGTCTGTAGCTCCAAAGCGCAATTAAAATTCAGGCCATCATGTCTAAGTATGATAATTTTTTAATTACATGTAAACAAACTGATGGCAAAATGAATAACTGATGTTTGTTATATTATACATTAAGTTAGATAATAAAGAGTATTGCATCAATGCATGAACAAATACTGCACTTTTTTTTTTCCGGAAGTGCTGTTTTTTTGGCTCATTAGACTTTTGTCATAAAATGAAATCAGCGCCACCAGTCTTTCTAAATTCAATAAAATAAAGTATCAAATAAATGCATATTTGAATGAAATGATTCGTGAAAAGGTCATTACATATGGCATGATGGATTGAACTACACAATATTAAGGCATCATTAATTTAGAACAGCATTCCATTGGCTTTGTATAAGGCCAGAGTATTTTTATTTCTTCGGTTGTCAGAACCTCCGACACTACTTTTTGTAAAAAAAGCATTGAATTGAATTGAATTGGGGTTTCAATGGGCACCATTACATGAAAGGTTATATGGCGCCTAACAGGAATGAACATGCCAGGCTCATCCTCCATGTACATCGAGATAATATATGGAGAACGGGCCTAGAACCTTCTCACCCTGAACTGCCTAGTTGCTGTGTAAAAAACATAAAATAAATCAGAAGAAATCCAATTTTTTATTTGTTTTCTTTTTTGTTTTTTTTCAAAGACACAAACAATTTGCCTTCTCACCCTAAACTGCAGAGTTGCTGTGTAAAAACAATAAAATAAATCAGAAAAAATCCAAAAGTTTTTATTCAAAGACACAAACAATTTGCCAAAGAAAAGTATTTGGTGTGTGCTTGGTCTGCATTTTAATCAACCATATGATCAAGTTATAAATCAGAAGTAGGCTCATGTTTTCCGACATAACTAACCCACCAGCTTAATACATATAATGGACTGTTCTTTCTTTTAATTAAGACCTTTCCATTTATGTGACAAAGGGGTGTTTTGGGGGGAAATGACTGATCAGCAGCCAGACATTGTAAACCCTGATCAGCCTGCGAGATACTCGCAGGCTGATCTGGGTATCTCGCAGGCTGATCTGGGTTCCCAGGCTGATCTGAGTTTACAGTGGACGCAAAGGCTATTATAGTCGTGCTTAGTTTGACGTTATTTCCTCCTCCTGTGGAATATTTCATGAAAAAAATCTGAGAACCAAAAAATAAACTAGATGGGTGTTCTGCGGAACACGTGTGTCGCCTGTCAGCGCTTTGTCAGTATAACAAGTTTTTTTTGGACCCAGATAAATGACCTTGACAAACTGGCCGAACAAAGTTTTCGTGTAGAAAAAAATGAGTATTTAACCCATAAAATTACTTTCAGTGTGCCCTTGACCTTTATATTTTAGTATGGCCATGTCAATGTTGTCATGACAAGTGTATATTGAAAGACTGATGAAGAAATAAAAAGAATTGAGAAAGTTATAGGCAACGTTAAGTTTTCGTGAACCAAAAAATTAGTATTTAACCCATATAATGACCTTCAGTGTGACCTTGACCTTTATATTTTAGCATGGTCATGTCGGTGTTGTCATGACGAGTATATATTGAAAGTTTGATGAAGAAATATCAAGAAATGAGTAAGTTAAAGCCAACGTTAAGTTTTTGTTACGGACTGACGGACTGACAACAAAGTGATCCCTATGTATTGCACTTTTCTCTGAAAAGGCGACACAAAAACTCTGGCCTAGCGAGCAAGAATGTTACCAAATTGCCACCATTTATACCCGCTTAATAAAATAAAGCATTAAAGATCAATTTCTTGCACAGAGACATGAATACTATTTTTGGCATGTTATACATCATAATTCCGAAATGTCCGTGGTTTGTTACCACGGTTATGCTTGTTTCAATCGATATAATGCCAAAATACAGACAAATTGGAGTTTGTTTACTACCATTTACAAGTTTTCTATTGATTTAGGTCAGCTACAACTATTTATTTAGGGCTTCCGATTGGTTGAAAAAGTATAGGGTCTAATAGGGCATATAGTCAAATTGTAAGGTAGATTCTGATTGGATTAAATTAAGCAAATCATAACAAATCTCCATAAAACATCAAAATATTATATTTCCATCATAAAACCCATTGATTTAGGATGTTTTTACTGAAATTTGCATTTTTATGGATAAAATTGTACTGAGAGTATAACTGCAAAAAGTAAAATTTCTTTACTGCCATTCTGGGGGTGGACACCTTCAGTGAAATATTAGAGGCTGAAAGCATCATATTACCCCCAATTTGCTGGTCATTTTTGAGTGTCTCTAAGATAGTTCTTTAAAAAAAGTTATGTTTTATCATCTGTTCGGATATAGAAATAGGGGTTGTAGGCCAAAAGGCCTATGGGAAATGCAATAGTGGTATATGACCATTTGTTAAATTCTTACTTACTTTGACTGATAATATTTTCATGGTATAACCATAGGTTTCAAAGGTTGCCAAGCAATTTATTTAAGTAATAAATTGGTATTAATAACAAGTTATTGAATATTTACCAATAACAGTTAACCCTTAACCCGCTAAGCACGACCATAACAGCCTTTGCGTCCATTGTAAACCCAGATCAGCCTGTGAGTGAACTCGCAGGCTGATCATGGTTTACAATGTCTGGCTGCTGATCAGTCATTTCCCCCAAACACCCCTTTGTCGCATAAATGGAATGGTCTTAATTCAAAGAAAGAACAGTCCATTATATTGTGTAGCTGGTTAAGGGTTAATTCATTATTGTTAGCTAATTAATATTATCTACAATAAAGAGCTATTAAGAGTATTAACTATCAGAATGCAATGATGGAGTCCCTCCTAAGCATTATTTCTTACATGGTATTTTTATTAATTTATTTTAAGTTGGCTAGTGTCTCATTTCTAACTTTGTTGGCTCTGTTTATGACATTTTGCCAACTTCTTAAATTTTATTTTTGATTGATAATAAATTATTGTGACAGTGTATGTAATAAATGAATTCTGATGAAGGTGATTGTTGACCAGAACTAGTTGATAATAAAATTCCATCACTATCCCGCGTTGGTTGTGTCCTACTACCTTTTATATTTGTTAATAATATGATGTTATTAATTGTGTTTTCATATTGGCCCAGTTATTGGTCCAAGGACTGTCATATTGGCCCAAGGCCGAAGACCGCGGGCGAATATGACAGTCCGAGGACCAATAACTGGGCCAATATGAAAACACTTAATTAATGACATTTTTATTAATTAACTACTTAATATCTCTCTTTATTCCTATGTTTTAAATATCATTTACAGGTAACAAAAAACAAGAGATATAATTATGTTCAATATAATATTTAATAACAAGTATCTGATTCAAATAAACCTTTCACTGTTACCGCTCGACGGTGCTTGGGAAAATCACACAACGAACGTGATAATACACTATAGCTATATTTCAGCGAAGTCGATGTAACCGAATTTACAAATAATCAAAACTTAATTATTTTGATTGTCTACATTATATAGGCGAACATAGCTGCGACGTTGTGTTTTTTTTCTTCAAAATGGCGTCCTTAAAGAAAACAAAGCCTTGGTGATATTGGCCGTGTTGGTTTATCCAATCAGACTGCTTGAATTTCATATTGGCCGAGTTTTCTCATATTGGCCGAGTTTGTTTCCATATTGGCTTGTTTTGCGTGCAGTTTCCTGCAAACCACGGCAGATATTAAGTAGTTAATTATAAATGAATTAAAAGTTTTCTTTATATTATATCTGCATTTTTTGCTGACCTACGACTTCTGCAGATTTGACTATTTGAGGTTGAATCATTTATTATACAAAATGGCAGTTAGATTATTCTTTAAAGAAGAAGGAACCAGTGGTTCATATTCAAACCATGTATAGAATTTAATGTACGACATATATTCAGCTTTATAATTATATTGTTATATAATGAAGTATATCATGACATGCTTTGACTAATAACAATCTTCGATTATAAGGCCCATATCAATAACACGAAGATCTTTTCATGAAATCCACAATACAACCTGTTCAGTAATGATAGACAAATGTCTTCATGTTTAATATTAGACCTCCTCTGTGAGTTAGCGGCCCTAGTAGTCGTGGACTAGGCTTTGGCTTTAGAACTGCAGAGCTCCGCCCTGCTTGGGTTGTAGCTACGGAGGAATGCATGATGGGAAACTTTATCCATCTCCTCATCTCCCTCTGAGGTTGCTGTCCCAATATTTCCTAATATGATGTGTTAACGGGACGTCCCATTTTCATTTCCTCTATGAGTTCAATTAAAAGGAGCTAATTCTATGGGTGCAATTTAAATGGGAGATAATTCAAAGTAGTATTTACATTTGAAAGTTGAGAACAAAGCACACAGAAATAAAAACACTTTAAAAATTAGGAGTGAAATCAGCATTGACAAAGTTGCATATTTCAGTAAAAAATAGAATGGTACATACTTGTATCGAAAAAAGCAACCAAACCGTGATACTTTATCAAAAACATGGCCAATTCCGTCATTCTTTGGTCTCACGCCGCTTGTGTGTATTGACGCATCGGTATGTTCAAAATCTTTACATTTTGTTATCCGGAAGGGAACGGCACAGAAAACAGAGAACTGTTGCTTAGCTGTTGCTATATAAACAATATAGCCGTTAGCCGTATGTGTATAAATGGTGTTGCATGTTCGTTATTAACAATACAGAGGAAGGTTTTATCACTGTTTTCATGTAAATAAATAAACAGA
Organism: Cyrtodaria siliqua; assembly: GCA_037043455.1. Taxonomy (NCBI): domain Eukaryota; kingdom Metazoa; phylum Mollusca; class Bivalvia; order Adapedonta; family Hiatellidae; genus Cyrtodaria; species Cyrtodaria siliqua. The sequence goes on along the minus strand of JAWPHD010007038.1, from coordinate 59,860 downwards.
TGGAGCAATTGGCTAAATGACTTTGCGAAACTTTGATGATGATAACTGATTTTGAATCGAAATTTATTTTGGCTGGATTCTAAGCCCTTCCTCCTTAGAGGTCATGCTAGGATGAAGTAAGTGACGAGTGACCGTAAAAATTGCATTCCAAAAGGAGTGCCTAATTTTAACCTCATGCAATTCAGTTTTGCCAAATAAGACACTGCTCATGCAGGAATGTGTTCTGCACTGTTGGAATGTAAAAAATGTATAACAAATCTAGACAAATGGTCTGATCCCAGAGTATACACCAGCATGAAAATGTCAACACACCGATATGCAAACATACCCTGCCATTGAAACTGCTTTATCAGTGGTTCCACCACTCTTAAAGGGACACACGGCAATCTATTTTCATAACTTGCAGTTTTTGCAATCCTTAATATAAGTTATTAGAAATAGTTAAAAGCAAAATTGTTTTTGCTTTAATATTAATAATTGTTGATTATATTGCACAAATAGTATATTTAAACCGGACAACTTGAACTGAATTGAATTGAATGTTGTTTAACGGCTCATCAACACAGTATAGGTTATTAAGAGCCGCCCCAGAGAGAGGGGAAGGATACATAGGAATCCGGGAACCGTGCCCTACTCTTATTATCGAATAGATTCCTATGGTTCTTTAACGTGCTCGGAGGATAGACAGATACACGGGACCGCCCGGTTTACGTCCCCATCCGACGGAAGAGGCTAAAGGAAAGTGTCTTGCCCAAGAACGCACCGACGAAACTGTGGCAAAACAGAGACAACTTGATGCAATAAATCAAGATGCTAATTGTAATGCTTGATTAAAAACTTCAAGATTGCCGTGTGTCCCTTTAATTTTTTAATTTTTTTATAAATAGAAAACATAGTATCACTACTAAAATAGCCCCTCCCCTAACAAGGGCCCCCCACCCCCCACTGCCTATTATTTAAAATTCAAGCTCCTCTTGTGGAAAGTGGAAATTTATCCATACTAATTTATTTATCACAATGAAAAGATAACATTATTCAAATATGCTTAGCATGTCTCACTTTGGAATGTTGTACTGTTTGTTTATGTTGAATGTTTTCACAGGCTTTGATCAAGTTATTACAGCTTACAAATCAAACCAGCTGGCTGTGTGACCTCACAATGGCCCCAATGTCAATATTTAACCTCCACATGCCTCATGACTTAACCCAGTGCCTTTCAATCAAATTAAAAAGTGTGCTTGAAAAACTTATAAAACAATTAGCTAAAAGAAATGTTACTCTTCATGAATATAATTTTTCTTAAAAAAAAAAGCTACATTATCAAACTTTTACATTTCTTTTTCATGAAATTTGATGGCAGCGTAATCTTCAGCAATTTAACGACAAACATATATCTTACCTATATAATGGTTTGTAATATTCCAATGAGACTTTCTATGAGTAAACTACTTCCTTTTAAAATAATCCTTATTTGGATACAAATAATTATATTCCGATTTTCCACTTTCAGAAAATACAGATGGGTGTTTTCCTATATACCGGTAGGCATATATCACAAAATTAAACCAGATAACCAAACTTCTTGTAAGCCCTGATTGTCAAACTGTCCACAATTGTCAAACGGTTCACGGCACTTGAGCACACCGATTTACAACAGAAGATTATGTGCAGTTGAAATTTTTAACGACTGTATTAGACTCTATTACATATCCGCGAACAAATCTGTAAACACTACAATGTCGATTCAAGCAGACCCAAAAATACAAACCACTGTTTACCTTTATTCACTAGATTATGAATGGACGTCAATGGTTCAGCGGGTTTTATTCATCTACTGCACTGGCCAACAGTTTGTATAGTTCATATAGTTCTCAAAACTTCAATGGGATGATTATTTTATTGATTCAGAAATGAACTTATTCCATTCGAAGCATGGAACATCGTCCAGGATATGGTTAGGAGGTGTCTGGAAGTTATCGAATGAAAGTGCACAACTGCCAAATGTTGCATTCTACATGAAATTGTAAATTGTAACCCTCTTGAGGTTTGTTGAGGAAATCAATGAATTTTTAATAAAGGACCATTGTCTCTCTGTGGAGCAGCAGTTTTAATCATTGGCCAAGTGGATAGCATGGTTGGATAGGTTGGGTTGGGGTGTGTGTGGTGGGGTGGGTGGGTGGGAAACTTAATCTGCATAGGGCTAGGTGCGCGCGCTCCTACTCACAAGTTCAACTGCACGCCATTTTCAGAATTCCTAGTCCACCAATAAAAAATAATGAACTGAACACAAAATACAACTTTATTTGTCTGTTTAGGTGCCTCTGTAGTCAAGAGGGTAAAGATGCAGAGTTCAAAACATTCTCACCTCTTACTACTGCGGATCTGAATCCACTGGCAGCTCAACTTGTAAGTGAGAAAGTGTGGATTCTCACAAATGGCGGGAGGTACATGTATACAGTACTGGTTCTATAAAGGAATGTCTCCACCACTGAATTTCGACAGTCCCACAAAATGCAAAAACATTAAACAAAATACAATACAATACATTGACTCAGAGCACATTATATGAAAACATTTTAGATATACGCAACTGTTCCTTTTAAAGTAACTCTTTTTAGCTCTTACTGGTAAGGAGTGTCGATTCTTATGGATGGCGGGAGGTGTACAGTACTGGTTCTACCCAGGAACAAGAGGTCAATGACCTTGAAGCTCTACTGATTGATTTTGATTTCAGGAAGTAGTCGCTACAGACTTGTTTTTTGAAAATCTATTTTTAACCGTGGCGGCCATCTTGAATTTCCGGCCGACCTGAAATTTTGCTAAGATCAATAAGACATTAAGAGCAACATTCCTGTGAAGTTTCATGAAAATCCGTCAGGTAGTTTCAAAGAAGTAGTCGCTACAAGTTTTCATTATATAACTCTATGTAAACAAAGCAGCCATGTTTAAGGTCAAATCAAAACGATTTTCGACAAGGACCAACATCATGTCATACTGATCATTTTAGAAAAAGTCCCATATCAATATCTCTTATTGTTTTGAAGAAGTAGTCGCTACAAACTTATTTATTTTAAATCTATTTTTAGCTGTGGCGGCCATCTTGAATTTCCGGCCGACCTGAAATTTTTCTAAGATCAACTAGACATCAAGAGCAACATTCCTGTGAAGTTTCATGAACATCCGTCAAGTAGTTTCAGAGGAGTAGTCGCTACAAGTTTTTACTATATAACTCTATGTAACCAAAGATGGCCACTGGCAGCCATGTTTAACGTCGAATCAAAATAATGTTCGACTTGGATCAACGTCATGTCATGCTGATCATTTTAGAAAAAGTCCCATATCAATATCACTTATAGTTTTCAAGAAGTAGTCGCTACAAACTTATCTTTTAAAAATCTATTTTTAGCTGTGGCGGCCATCTTGAATTTCGGGCTGACCTGAAATTTTGCTAGGATCAATTAGACATCAAGAGCAACATTCCTGTAAAGTTTCATGAAAATCTGCCAAGTAGTTTCAGAGGAGTAGTCGCTACAAGTTTTTACTATATAACTCTATGTAAACAAAGATGGCCACTGGCAGCCCTGTTTAACGTCAAATCAAAACGATTTTTGACAAGGACCAACATCATGTCATGCTGATCATTTTAGAAAAAGTCCCATATCAATATCACTTCTAGTTTTCAAGAAATAGTCGCTACAAACTTGTATTTTAAAAATCTATTTTTAGCTTTGGCGGCCATCTTGGATTTCACATCAACATGCATTTTTGCTAGGATCAACTAGACATCATGGGCAACATTTCTGTAAAGTTTCATGAATATCCAACCAGTAGTTTCAGAGGAGTAGTCGCTACAAATAAAAGTTTACGGACAGACAGACAGATGGATGAAGGACGCCGCACCATGGCATAAGCTCTGCTGATCTCTGATCAGTCGAGCTAAAAACAAGAAATCCGTGGATTCACATGTCTCGCCTAACGGGGTCCGGACTTAAAACGGTGAATGATGCTTTAAATAAATGAAAGTTTGTAAACATTTTAGTAACTAAAAACAATGGAGTTTGCCGTTTGCTGAGATGACATTTAAGTGCATTTGTTTAAAAACAAGAGGCCCAAGAGGGCCTGTGGATGCTCTACTGGTGAAAACGGCTCTTATATATCATGGGTTTTCGACATAAAATTCCCATCAGTAGTTTTACACTGCAAAAACAACAGGGATAGGATGGCCTTAGATCGCTCACCTGGTAATTATGGGCTGAGGGGTGTAATTTTTATTAATATTCTAAACAAATAGACATCAAGAGCAACATTCCTGTAAAGTTTCATGACAATCCGCCAAGTAGTTTCAGAGGAGTAGTCGCTACAAGTTTTTACTATATAACTCTATGTAAACAAAGATGGCCGCTGCAGCCATGTTTAACGTTGAATCAAAACGATTTTTGACTAGGATCAACATCATGTAATGCTGATCATTTTAGAAAAAGTCCCATATCAATATCACTTATAGTTTTCAAGAAGTAGTCGCTACAAACTTATTTTTTAAAAATCTATTTTTAGCTGTGACGGCCATCTTGAATTTCCGGCCGACCTGAAATTTTTCTAGGATCAATTAGACATCAAGAGCAACATTCCTGTAAAGTTTCATGACAATCCGCCAAGTAGTTTCAGAGAAGTAGTCGCTACAAGTTTTTACTATATTACTCTATGTAAACAAAGATGGCCGCTGGCAGCCATGTTTAACGTTGAATCAAAACGATTTTTGACTAGGATCAACAACATGTCATGCTGATCATTTTAGAAAAAGTCCCATATCAATATCACTTATAGTTTTCAAGAAGAAGTCGCTACAAACTTGTATTTTAAAACTCTATTTTTAGCTTTGGCGGCCATCTTGGATTTCACATCAACATGAATTTTTGCTAGGATCAACTAGACTTTATGGGCAACATTTCTGTAAAGTTTCATGAATATCCATCCAGTAGTTTCAGCTGTGAAGTCGCTACAAATAAAAGTTTACGGACAGACAGACGGACAGACGGACGGACGGACGACGGACGCCGCACCACGGCATAAGCTCTGCTGATCTCTGATCAGTAGAGCTAAAAATGGGTGGTCTGCCTCCACCACAAAAAATCGACCATCATACATAACCTTGTACGTGTTGAAAATGGCGTAAAACACCATACAAACAAACAAATACAAAGCTCTTACAGGTAGAACTGATTAGAAATGTTGTTAACGGCTCATCAGCACATTATAGGTTATTTCGTCCTATTGCAAGGCACTTACTCTTACTATCGAATAGATTTCTATGGTTCTTGCTCACAGGATAATCCGACAATTGGAATCACAGTTTACGCCACTATTCCAATGGACTAGGCAATAGGCTTTATAGGTAGAGAAACTATATAGCCCTTAGCATTTCACATACTTTAGTTTATGAACAGGCCTGATCCTACACACCTCCCTTTAGATATTATTATCTATGAAATGTTTTATCAAACTTTGCATTTAAATCTTAAATCTGTTGACAAACATTTCCAAAATGCTATAACTGGACTATCTAGGTCAAACCTAAAACTTGGCCTATTAATTTTATCGATGAAATCACCAGCTACATAAATGTTATAAATTTAATTTCCACCTTCAATGGTAACCCTCCAACGTTTACCATATATAATTTAATATAATAATATATAATAAATATACTAGGTAATATTTATCACCATGAGATTCATATTACAATGAAGAAGACATTTTTTTTATAAAAAATTTTGTTTGGTAAAAAAGTATATAAAGTAGAGGTAACATTCCACAGCATGAGACCAATGTTACAATGAATAGGACTTTTTTTCCAGATAAGCAGATATATCTACCTCACAAAAAGAGGTCAGCATTTAATACCTCCAGCCGCTTCTGGCAGACAATCATCTTGAAACAAGAAATCAGTATAACCAATGGATGCTCGCCGAACAAACACTTACTCTGTGAAAGTGCAATGAAAATGAAAATCCTGACAATATGTGGAAGCCACCCTTTATACAGACCCAGTTGCAATGGTGAACAATATGATTTCGGGGAGTATAATAAAACTGAAATAGTGGTCGGACCACTGGTATGCAAACAACCAGTATTTTATAATTGTTTTAGTTCAGACAGAAAAATAAAGTATAAACAAGACAGAAGTTTCATGAAAATCCAATTAGAAGAAAGAAGTATATAGCAATGAGAACATTTTCCTAAAACTCAATTCTTACTTTAAAAAGATGTTGGTGGCCATCTTAGATGCTAAATCAACACAAAGACCCACTTCATGTCATGCAGACAATTTTAGTAAACTTAGTTTGTTTTCATTATCTCATGATTCTGGGGTGGTCACAAATGTTTCTATTTTTTTATTTGTCTGTTTTTAGCTGCAGAAGCTTTCTTTGATTTTACAGGAAACTGAAACACCTGCAGTGTTTCTGTGGAAACACCTGCTGTGTTTCTGTGAAGTTTCATAAAAATCTGAAAAAAGCAGATACAATCACAATGTGTGATATATTCCTGAGTACAATAAATTAGGCACATAAAATGCATGTCATTTCCATAGACGAGATACAAAGCCATGATTGTTTTGGGTCAATGATAAAGTGACACAGATATGATCAATAATATTAATAATGCTTCAAAGTCATTTGTAAACAAAGTTGGTGATAAAAAATAAAGCAAAAAATGTGATGGGAACATACTTTTGAAATGAAAAGGGAGGTAATTTTAAAATTACGAAATCTGGAATGTTTTTATTTGAGAATAACTATAAATTGTAAACACATTTCAGTGTTTTTAAACAATGACAAAATGGGCAATTCTTGTCAATGCCAAATATTAAATTTGTTCAACGGCAATACGATTGTATAATAAAATAAGTTGTTTTTAATATATGGGAGATAATTCTGGTACTTTGCTTAGAAAATAATAAGATAACACTTTTTTTTGAAAATCACATCCTTACCTAGCACTCCTAATAATATTCAAACAATTTACAATGTTCATATGTTTAAAGGGACAATGTCCGTAACATTTAGCTTATAAAACACAAAATAATTGCATTGACAAACATAACACACCAACCATTATTGGATATTTACTAAACAAAACCAAGATTGGCGGAATTCAATAGCGGTACAAAAAAAAGAAGTAACGCTTAGTGGGGTTGAACTCGTATCACACACTAAAATTACACACACGAGTAATGTAACAGTCAAGGTCGCTCCCAACTGAGCTAAACGGGCCAGATGTATGAAGTAGGACATACTATATAGATTACCTATTGCACTAATGGATGCAACCTGATCAGCAGAAAATGTAAATTATAATGTGGGTCCCACATTGTTTACAAATAATAAAAACTTCTTTCTTTTTTTTTGCTCAATATTTCCTTACTTACAGACAGTGTCCCTTTAAATTCTATGTCCCTAAAAAGTCATGCCAAACTTTTTTTGTTCAGTATATATGCATACAAAGACTGCCCCAGGACAGCCCTTTTAGCGAAGATCCTGAACCAATACCTCTTACGGCTCTGTTCCTTTTGGGAATGGGGTTAGGGCCATTACAACTGGGAAACTTAGTGTCGCACTGTCTCTAAATTGATAAACAAAATTTACCCTCGTTTTGCCAAAATATACTGGGAAGAATTCATCTTTAGGTTGGCTGCCCATAATTTATAATCTGTCACAATTTGTAACAGAAATTATTTTGTCAATGGCTATACATATAAAGCAATTTAACTGCTTATGGTCGGCCATTACAGCTGTCAACCAGGGGTCAACATTCATGATGTTATCGTAGATACCATTAATAATTGAATTTATGATACATACATGCTGGATGTTATGAATTAAAATTTCATAAACCGTGCATAATTGATTTTAAGAGTTAAATAGAGGATCTAAATTACATGAGTGCCTGTTTAATATTGAATTTATTAAACTTATATGATGTGAGGCTGTGCTGAACATTATATCGGTTTAAATTCGATATTAAATAGGCCCGAATGTAGGATTCTATATCGACACATAACCCCAAAAATACCACATCCACATATATTTTTTAATGAAGCTGCCTATAAATATCTTTGTCGTATGATGGGCGTATCTTGCTTCGGTCTTCTCCGTACCACAACGATTTGCTCATACTCTTTCCACATAAGGAAAAGTGAATTTATAGACGTGTGAAAGCAAAAGACTTGTTACGCATAATGTCATACCGAACTGCATGTTTAGGAACTGTGAGGCATATTAAAATTGAAATTATATTACTTAATATCAGGTCCATCCTTCCGTGGTATCTGATTGTCGGACTGGCCATTTGACCATCTTTACAAGTCTGGTGGAGCTCACAATAATAGATTAGAAGGCAGGCCTACATGTCAGCAGGCCCTATTGTGAAGTAGCCTAGATTTTTGATCTGACAACACCAATGTCAATCCCAAGAGATATACTTTTTTTGAAATTAATATTAGCCACCTGGCTTTGATGAAAGAATATGCTTTCTGATCACCCAAGTATACTGAAGTGGAAGTATAGATTATGTATCAGACAGCCTAGCAATCAGAAATGCATTTAAAATTGCTCAAATAAACATTGGTGGGTAGGGACAGCTCATCAGTAATTCTGCAACACTAACCACCATGACAGCATTTCCATTGTATCATCAATCAAAATAAAAGACTGAGTTATTTGAAAAAGTTAACATAGCAAGTGTCTTGCTGTGTTTTTGGGTTCCAAAATTATGACTAGAAGCGCTTTGTCAGTATAACAAGGATTTTTGGGCTCAGATAAATGACCTTGAAACTGGCATGACTAAGTTTTAGTGAAGAAAAAAAAAGAGTATTTAACCCATATAATGACCTTCAGTGTGACCTTGACCTTTATATTTCAGTATGACCATGTCAATGTTGTCATGATAAGTATATATTGAAGGTTTGATGCAGAAATATCAAGAAATGAGAAAGTTATAGCCAACGTTAAGTTTTCGTGAAGAAAAAATTAGTATTTAACCCATATAATGACCTTCAGTGTGATCTTGATCTTCATATTTTAGTATGGTCATGTCGATGTTGTCATGACGAGTATATATATAGTATTTAACCCATATAATGAACTTCAGTGTGACCTTGACCTTTATATTTGTGTATGGTAATGTAGATAATGTCATGAGGAGTACATATTGAAAGTTTGATGAAGAAATATCAAGAAATAAGAAAGTTATAGCTAACATTGTTTCGTGAAAAAAAAAAATGTATTTAACCCATATAATGACCTTCAGTGCGGCCTTGACATTATATTTAGTATGGTCATGTCGATGTTGTCATAATGAGTACATATTGAAAGTTTGATAAGAAATATCAAGAAATGAGAAAGCCAACGTTAAGTTTTTGGGACAGACTGAAGGACTGACGGACCGACAGACTGACGGACGACAAAGTGATCCCTATGTATCGCATTTTCTTCGAAAAGGCAACTCACAAAAAACTCAGTGTGAATCCTAAAATGTGAAATACTTGCTTAACTTTGCACAAACCACACTTAGGTGACTTGCTTAGTGTACCAACAGAACATATGTTCTTCAAAGTATGTGCCAATGGAATAGTAGGTATGGTTTGGCAAACTCCATTTAATTAACTAGAACAGGAGTATCGGGGGACTCATCAGTGTCCTTAACAATTCATACACATGGTTAAGCACTCGAAGTACTTCGAATGTGATAGATAACCCTTCATCCTGGCAACGATATAACAATTATTTACTTAATTGACCCATTTTTTTGGAAAATCACGAGCTTCTATTACTGATTAACCTGGTAAAAAATCGCAGGCATTTAAGCAATGTGCAACAGTCCATTTTAACTTGTTGATAACCTCCCTTGTTTAATCAATTAGATGCTCATGCAGGTGCTTTATTAGTTGATTACATGCCTCTGTCCAATGTTGATACTGATATACATCAAATAGAAAACAGACCCAGTGCATGCCAAAAATCAAACAGGTATAATCAACAAATGATGTTTTCACTCTCATTTTCAATTTCAATTTACCTAATGAGGATTCTTGGAGTAGATATATAAGACATTATCTCATTTCAAATCATGTTAATGCCTGACAATGGGATCTCATCCATCAAACAAGTCTTTTATGATGGCAATCATGGTGCTATATCTCTGGTTTGGTTCGGTGAGATGATTTTATGTGCAACAGCCATGCAATGCAGGACACTGTCAACTATCCTTCAAGCTGCACACTCTTAAAGAATCAAACCTGCCAAATAACGGAAAACTTACACTAAACAAGAGGTCAATGACCTTGAAGCTCTACTGATAGGTTTTGATAGCTAGATCAGCATTCCTGTGAAGTTTCATGAAAATTTGTCAAGTAGTTTCAGAGGAGTAGTCGCTACAAGTTTTTACTATATAACTCTATGTAAACAAAGATAGCCACTGGCAGCCATTTTCAATGTCATTTCAAAATAATTTTCAACAAGGATCAACATCATGAAATTGTTTTTTAACAAGAGAGAAATGCCTGGTGGTGTTAAAGCCGTTTTTTTTAAAATTTGAAAGATGAGTGCCTGTGTGTTTGGTGAAACTATTTAATAGAGCTTTACTATATAGATTGTTTTTTTGAGAGTGAGGATGCTTTAATGTTGAAAACCTAGTTTACATTTTCAGCACATGATGTTTGGTACATGTCAGCAACTTACTGTCCTAGTTTTAATATAATAATTGCACATGACAATGCTGAGATATAAAAAATAATTGGACTTGGCAATGCCAGAGGTAAAAAAAAAAGTTGATGCCCCTATAACAAAGTTACAAAGGTTAAATAACATGTATTTTGGAGAAAGTAGGTTACAGTGACCTAATTTGCAGAGTATGTTCAGTGCTTGATGAGAGGAAGGTGCTGTTACAATTTGATGAAGATTGGACATGGTGATGCTGAGATATAAAGATGAGAGGAAGTTGCAGTTAAAATTTGATGAAGATCGGACATGTTCATATCTCCTTTATTTTCAGGGCATTTTGATAATTCTTTCAGTTTTTTTTCAATTTTTCCTGAGCCCTTTAAAATTTCAAAATAGTGCATCAACCCCTTTTAAGTTCCAGCTTAAATCTGTGTTTAAAGGGAAATAATTAACAAGAGGTCAATGACCTTGAAGCTCTACTGATAGATTTTTGATAGCTAGGTCAACATTCCTGTGAAGTTTCATAAAAATCCATCAAGTAGTTTCAGAGGAGTAGTCGCTACAAGTTTTCATTATGTAACTCTATGTAAACAAAGATGGCCGCTGGCGGCCATGTTTAATGTCAAATCAAAATAATGTTTGACAAGGATCAACATCATGTCATACTGATCATTTTAGAAAAAGTCCCATATCAATATCACTTATAGTTTTTAAGAAGTAGTCGCTACAAACTTGTATTTTGAAAATCTATTTTTAGCCATGGCGGCCATCTTGAATTTTCGGCCAACCTGACATTTTGCTAGGATCAATTAGACATCAAGAGCAACATTCCTATAAAGTTTCATGAAAATCCGTTGAATAGTTACAGAGGAGTAGTCGTTACAAGTTTTTACTATATAACTCTATGTAAACAAAGATGGCCGCTGACAGCCATGTTTAACATCGAATCAAAACTATTTTCGACAAGGACCAACATCATGACATGCTGATCATTTTAGAAAAAGTCCCATATCAATATCACTTATAGTCTTCAAGAAGTTGTCGCTACAAACTTGTTTTTTGAAAATCTACTTTAAGCCGTGGCGGCCATCTCGAATTTCCGGCCAACCTGAAGTTTTGTTAGGATCAATTAGACATCAAGAGCAACATTCGTGTGAAGTTTCATGAACATCCATCAAGAAGTTTCAGAGAAGTAGTCGCTACAAGTTTTCATTATATAACTCTATGTAAACAAAGATGGCCGCTCAGCCATGTTTAACGTTGAATCAAACTAATTTTCGACAAGGATCAACATCATGTCATACTGATCATTTTAGGAAAAGACGCATATCAATATCACTTATAGTTTTCAAGAAGTAGGCGCTACAAACTTGTATTTTGAAAATTTATTTTTATCCGTGGCAGCCATCTTGAATTTCCGGATGACCTGAAATTTTGCTAGGATCAACTAGACATCAAGAGCAACATTCCTGTGAAGATTCATGAAAATCTGCCAAGTAGTTTCAGAGGAGTAGTCGCTACAAGTTTTTACTATATAACTCTATGTAAACAAAGATGGCCACTGGCAGCCCTGTTTAACGTCAAATCAAAACGATTTTTGACAAGGACCAACATCATGTCATGCTGATCATTTTAGAAAAAGTCTCATATCAATATCACTTCTAGTTTTCAAGAAATAGTCGCTACAAACTTGTATTTTAAAAATCTATTTTTAGCTTTGGCGGCCATCTTGGATTTCACATCAACATGAATTTTTGCTAGGATCAACTAGACTTCATGGCCAACATTTCTGTAAAGTTTCATGAATATCCAACCAGTAGTTTCAGAGGAGTAGTCGCTACAAATAAAAGTTTACGGACAGACAGACAGACGGATGAAGGACGCCGCACCATGGCATAAGCTCTGCTGATCTCTGATCAGTCGAGCTAAAAACAAGAAATCCGTGGATTCACATGTCTCGCCTAACGGGGTCTGGACTTAAAACGGTGAATGATGCTTTAAATAAATGAAAGTTTGTAAACATTTTAGTAACTAACAAGAGGCCCAAGAGGGCCTGTGGACGCTCTACTGGCTCAAGATAAAGTTTATGTATACGGGGCCATAAGTATTTCAAAAATCATTCAACCAGAACATGGCAATGACAGGTGCCAATAGGCTTAGTATTGAACATTCTTGCCAAGATTTGCTGAAATTTGGCAAAGAGTTCAGAAGAGACTAATCTGGACAAAGTTTGTGTATTAAAACTTTTAAAGGGCTATAATTCCGCCAAAATCATTCAACCCAAATATGGCGATGATATGCACAACTAGGCTTGATACTGATTATCTTGTCAAGTTTCGTCTATATCCAGCCAGGGGTTCAGGAGAACTAGCCCGGGAAAAAACTGTGGTATCAAAATCCTTTAAAGGGCCATAACTCTGCCAAATATCTGTAAAACAGAACGTGACGATGACATGCCCAACTAGGCTTGGTGCTGATCATCCCTGCAAAGTTTCATTGAAATCTGGCGATGGGTTCAGGAGAAGTAGATCAGACGAAGTTTGTGTATTAAAATCTCTAAAGGGCCTTAATTCTGCCAAAAAATCCGGCCAAATGAAGGCCCTTTCGTCTTAATGAGGCCAAGATATAGCATATTTCAGAAAATCAAGGGCCATGACTCCGATGTAAATGGTCCAAAATCATTCAGCCGGAATATGGCAATGATTTCCAGGGGTTCAGGAGAACTAGTCAGAACAGAGTTTGTGTATTAAAACCTTTAACTCCGCCAAAATCATTCAACTGGAACATGGAGACTATGTACAACTACGCTTGGTACTGATCATACCTGCAAAGTTTCAATGAAATCCGGCCAAATGAAGGCCCTTTCGTCTTAATGAGGCCAAGATATAGCATATTTCAGAAAATCAAGGGCCATGACTCCGATGTAAATGGTCCAAAATCATTCAGCCGGAATATGGCAATGATTTGCAAAACTAGACATGGAAATGATGTTTAAATCCAGCCAGGGGTTCAGGAGAACTAGTCAGAACAAAGTTTGTGTATTAAAACCTTTAACTCCGCCAAAATCATTCAACTGGAACATGGAGACTATGTACAACTACGCTTGGTACTGATCATACCTGCAAAGTTTCAATGAAATCCGGCCAAATGAAGGCCCTTTCGTCTTAATGAGGCCAAGATATAGCATATTTCAGAAAATCAAGGGCCATGACTCCGATGTAAATGGTCCAAAATTGTCTGAGCTGTCATTGATATAAACAATCAGTTAAATTTTGTAAATATCATATGAAAGATGAAGGCCCTATCGAATTAACGGGGCGAAATATAGCATTTTTAACTAAATCAAGGGCCATAACTCCGCTTTTACTGGTCCGATCTGGCTGGTCTTCAAAATTGTTCGACCTTTCATCTATATAAACAATCTGGTAAAGTTTGGTAAATATCGAATGAAAGATAAAGGCCCTATCGTCTTAACGAGTCAAAATATAGCATTTTTAACTAAATCAAGGGTCATAACTATGCTGTTAATGGTCCGATCTAGCTGGTTTTCAAACATGTCCGAGCTTTCATTTATATCAACAATCTGGTAAAGTTTGGTAAAGATTGGATCAAAGTCGAAGGCCCTATGATCGTCTTAATGAGGCAAAATATAGCATTTTTAACTAAATCAAGGGCAATAACTCCGCTAATGGTCTGATCTAGCTGGTTTTCGAACTTGTCCAAGCTTTTATTAATATTAACAATCTATGCAAGTTTGGTAAAGATCAAATAATAAATGAATGTTCTAGAGTGTTCACAAGGCAGAAAACAGCGTTTTTCAGAAAAAAACAAGGGCCGTTACTCTGGTGTTACTGACCCAATTTAGCTGATTTTCGAACTTGTCCAAGCTATCATTGGTATTAGCAATCTGTGCAAGTTTTGTAACGATCAAATAATAAATGAAGGTGTTAGAGCATTCATAAGGCAGAAAACAGAAATTTTCAGAAAAAACAAGGGCCATAACTACGGCGTTACTGATCTGATTAGGCTGGTTTTCGAACTTGTCCGAGCATACATTGATATTACAATCTGTGCAAGTTTGGTAAAGATCAAATAATAAATGAAGGTGCTAAAGTGTTCACAAGGCTTAATATGGCATTTTTCAGCAAAACAAGGGCCATAACTCCGGTGAAATTTATCCGATCCGACTGGTTTTCGAACTTGTCCGAGCTTTCATTGATATAAAGACACTGGCAAAGTTTCGTAAAGATTCGATTAGTAATGAAGGCCCTAGAGTGTTCACAAGGCAAAAGTTAACAGACGGACAGACTACGGACGACGGACGACGGACGGACGGACGGACGACAGACAACTCACCATCCCATAAGCTCTGCTGGCCTTCGGCCAGTAGAGCTAAAAACAATGGAGTTTGCCGTTTGCTGAGATGACATTTAAGTGCATTTGTTTAAAAACAAGAGGCCCAAGAGGGCCTGTGGATGCTCTACTGGTGAAAACGGCTCTTATATATCATGGGTTTTCGACATAAAATTCCCATCAGTAGTTTTTTCAAAACACTGCAAAAACAACAGGGATAGGATGGCCTTAGATCGCTCACCTGGTAATCATGGGCTGAGGGGTGTAATTTTTATTAATATTCTAAACAAATATGGTAAAGATCAGATAATAAATGAAGTAACTACAGATTTAACAAAGGAAAATACAATATAGCATTTTTCAACGAATCAAGGGCCATAACCTTACAAGATCTAGCTGGTTTTCGAACTTGTCCAAGATTTCATTTGATATACCAAGCTTTGCACAACTAGACTTCATACTGAGGCTTCCTGCCAAATTTTGTAGAAATCCAACAAGCCGTTTAGGAGGAGTAGGGCCAACAAGAAATTTAAAGCAAAAATGTCAAAGTGCCATAACTCCGTCATAAATCAGCGAACTGGAACAAAAGCGTGACATGTACAACTAGACATCTTACCGATGCTTCCAGCCAAGTTTTGTCGAAATCCAACAAGGCGTTTAGGAGGAGTAGCGCCGACAAGAAAACGTCAAGAGGCTGTAACTCCATCAAAAATCAACGAACCGAAAAAAAGGCAATAGGCACAACGAGAAATCAAAGCAATGCTTCCTGCTAACATGGCGTTAAACACCAAAAAAACAACAATTAAAACAAAATATTTAAAAAATATATAAAAAATTAAAAAAATCAAACAAATCTGAAAAAAACAAAAAAACAATTAAATCAATCAATATATGAAATAACAAGAGGTCAATGACCTTGAAGCTCTACTGATTGATTTTGATTTCAGGAAGTAGAGACTACAAACTTGATTTTTGAAAATCTATTTTTAGCCGTGGCGGCCATCTCGAATTTCCGGGCGACCTGAAATTTTGCTAGGATCAATTAGACATCAAGAGCAACATTCCTGTAAAGTTTCATGAAAATCCGTCAAGTACTTTCAGAGGAGTAGTCGCTACAAGTTTTCATTATATAACTCTATGTAAACAAAGATGGCCGCTGACAGCCATGTTTAACATTGAATCAAAATAATGTTCGACTCGGATAACCATCATGTCATGCTGATCATTTTAGAAAAAGTCCCATATCAATATCTTTTATAGTTTTCAAGAAGTAGTCGCTACAAATTTATTTTTTAAAAATCTATTTTTAGCCATGGCGGCCATCTTGAATTTCCGGCCGACCTGAAATTTTGCTAAGATCAATTAGACATCAAGAGCAACATTTGTGTGTAGTTTCATGAAAATCCGTCAAGTAGTTTCAGAGGAATAGTCGCTACAAGTTTACATTATATAACTCTATGTAAACAAAGATGGCCACTGGCAGCCATGTTTAACGTCGAATCAAAATAATGTTCCACTCGGATAACCATCATGTCATGCTGATCATTTTAGAAAAAGTCCCATATCAATATCTCTTATAGTTTTCAAGAAGTAGTCACTACAAACTTATTTTTTAAAAATCTATTTTTAGCCGTGGTGGCCATCTTGAATTTCCGGCCAACCTGAAATTTTGCTAGGATCAATTAGACATCAAGAGCAATATTCCTGTGAAGTTTCATGAAAATCTGTTATGTAGTTTCAGAGGAGTAGTCGCTACAAGTTTTCATTATATAACTCTATGTAAACAAAGATGGCCGCTGGCAGCCATGTTTAACGTCGAATCAAAACGATTTTCGACAAGGACCAACCTCATGCCATGCTGATCATTTTAGAAAAAGTCCCATATCAATATCTCTTATAGTTTTCAAGAAGTAGTCGCTACAAACTTATTTTTTAAAAATCTATTTTTAGCCGTGGCGGCCATCTTGAATTTCCGGCCGACCTGAAATTTTGCTAGGATCAATTAGACATCAAGAGCAACATTCCTGTGAAGTTTCATGAAAATCCGTCAAGTAGTTTCAGAGGAGTAGTCGCTACAATTTTTCATTATATAACTCTATGTAAACAAAGATGGCCGCTGGCAGCCATGTTTAACATCGAATCAAAACGATTTTCGACAAGGACCAACATCATGTCATGCTGATCATTTTAGAAAATGTCCCATATCAATATCACTTATAGTTTTCAAGAAGTAGTCGCTACAAACTTGTATTTTAACAAGAGGTCAATGACCTTGAAGCTCTACTGATTGATTTTGATTTCAGGAAGTAGTCGCTACAGACTTGTTTTTTGAAAATCTATTTTTAACCGTTGCGGCCATCTTGAATTTCCGGCCGACCTGAAATTTTGTTAAGATCAATAAGACATTAAGAGCAACATTCCTGTGAAGTTTCATGAAAATCCGTCAGGTAGTTTCAAAGAAGTAGTCGCTACAAGTTTTCATTATATAACTCTATGTAAACAAAGCAGCCATGTTTAAGGTCAAATCAAAACGATTTTCGACAAGGACCAACATCATGTCATACTGATCATTTTAGAAAAAGTCCCATATCAATATCTCTTATTGTTTTGAAGAAGTAGTCGCTACAAACTTATTTATTTTAAATCTATTTTTAGCTGTGGCGGCCATCTTGAATTTCCGGCCGACCTGAAATTTTTCTAGGGTCAACTAGACATCAAGAGCAACATTCCTGTGAAGTTTCATGAATATCCGTCAAGTAGTTTCAGAGGAGTAGTCGCTACAAGTTTTTACTATATAACTCTATGTAACCAAAGATGGCCACTGGCAGCCATGTTTAACGTCGAATCAAAATAATTTTCCACAAGGATCTACATCATGTCATGCTGATCATTTTAGAAAAAGTCCCATATCAATATCACTTATAGTTTTCAAGAAGTAGTCGCTACAAACTTATTTTTTAAAAATCTATTTTTAGCTGTGACGGCCATCTTGAATTTCTGGCCGACCTGAAATTTTGATAGGATCAATTAGACATCAAGAGCAACATTCCTGTAAAGTTTCATGACAATCCGCCAAGTAGTTTCAGAGGAGTAGTCGCTACAAGTTTTTACTATATAACTCTATGTAAACAAAGATGGCCGCTGGCAGCCATGTTTAACGTTGAATCAAAACGATTTTTGACTAGGATCAACATCATGTAATGCTGATCATTTTAGAAAAAGTCCCATATCAATATCACTTATAGTTTTCAAGAAGTAGTCGCTACAAACTTATTTTTTAAAAATCTATTTTTAGCTGTGACGGCCATCTTGAATTTCCGCCCGACCTGAAATTTTTCTAGGATCAATCAGACATCAAGAGCAACATTCCTGTAAAGTTTCATGACAATCCGCCAAGTAGTTTCAGAGAAGTAGTCGCTACAAGTTTTTACTATATAACTCTATGTAAACAAAGATGGCCGCTGGCAGCCATGTTTAACGTTGAATCAAAACGATTTTTGACTAGGATCAACATCATGTCATGCTGATCATTTTAGAAAAAGTCCCATATCAATATCACTTATAGTTTTCAAGAAGAAGTCGCTACAAACTTGTATTTTAAAACTCTATTTTTAGCTTTGGCGGCCATCTTGGATTACACATCAACATGAATTTTTGCTAGGATCAACTAGACTTTATGGGCAACATTTCTGTAAAGTTTCATGAATATCCATCCAGTAGTTTCAGCTGTGAAGTCGCTACAAGTTTTTACTATATAACTCTATGTAAACAAAGATGGCCGCTGGCAGCCATGTTTAACGTTGAATCAAAACGATTTTTGACTAGGATCAACATCATGTCATGCTGATCATTTTAGAAAAAGTCCCATATCAATATCACTTATAGTTTTCAAGAAGAAGTCGCTACAAACTTGTATTTTAAAACTCTATTTTTAGCTTTGGCGGCCATCTTGGATTTCACATCAACATGAATTTTTGCTAGGATCAACTAGACTTTATGGGCAACATTCCTGTAAAGTTTCATGAATATCCATCCAGTAGTTTCAGCTGTGAAGTCGCTACAAATAAAAGTTTACGGACAGACGGACAGACGGACAGACAGACGGACGACGGACTCCGCACCACGGCATAAGCTCTGCTGATCTCTGATCAGTAGAGCTAAAAATCTATTTTTAGCTTTGGTGGCCATCTTGGATTTCACATCAACATGAATTTTTGCTAGGATCAACTAGACTTTATGGGCAACATTTCTGTAAAGTTTTATGAATATCCATCAAGTAGTTTCAGAGGAGTAGTCGCTACAAATAAAAGTTAACAGACGGACAGACAGACAGACGGACGGACGACGGACGCCGCACCACGGCATAAGCTCTGCTAATCTCTGATCAGGAGCTAAAAACAAAAAATATAAAAAAAATATACCAAAAAAAATAATTCAAACAAAAAAAAAAAATTCTAATTTTTTTTTTATATATATTAAAAAAAAAAGTAAACAAAAAAAATATATAACACTTATAAAAAAAAAAGGCAAAATATCTGGTAAAGATCAGATGAAAAATGAAAACCCTATCATATTAACGAGGCAAACTATAGCATTTTTAACTAAATCAAGGGCCATAACTCTGTTGTTACTGGTCCAATCTGGCTGGTTTTCGAACTTGTGCCAGCTTTCATTGATATTAACAATCTGTTAAAGTTTGGTAAAGATCGAATGAAAAATGAAGGCCATTGGCCAGTAAATCATCAGCTCCAAAAGGTAGGTCAAGGTCATAGATGAAATCTATGCATCCAAAAAAATGCACTACCCAAGACACAACTATGTCAAAATAGAATAAGTTTTCTTCCAAAGATTAAGCTATAAATTAGGTTTAAAACATCTACTGCATAATTATAGTTCATGAGAAATTAAAGTGATGTAAATGTAACAATTAAAGTTATCTGCCCTTTGCTTGGATGGTGAAGGTCACATCCACATTTGCTTTGTCACGATGCAATGTACCACCCAAGATACAACTATAAGTAAAGTTTGAAAAGTCTAGTGCATACAGTTTGTGAGAAAAAACTTGAATGTTGCCGCCACCGCCGGAAAAGCAACACCTTTGTCTCTTTTTTTCTTCGAAAAGGCGAGACAAAAATAAGAATTGCAGAGTTATGAACCTTTATTAGATGTATTCATTGGATCATGCTGAAGTCACGTGCAAAGTCTCAATGTTGTAGACCTAATACTTTTAAAGTTATTGGCCACAATCAGACAAAGTTAAGAAGTTCTAGGTTAAACCTTTTTCCAAAGGGGAAAAATTAAAGAAATATGAACCGGAGTTATAGGCCTTTATCCATATAACATTTAGTGACTTTCTGTGAGCTTTTATATATTCTGCAACTAGTAAGAAGCAGATACTTTTGCAAAACTCAGTAATTCTGCCCAAAAGCATTTAACAGGAACATCCGGACAATACACACTACATCATAATGATGCTTCCTACCTAGATCGAAGAAAATCAAATAAAAATGTAAGTTAAGCCGAAAGAAATGTGAGACGGATGCACATACAAGTGCCTACCATAACCATATCCCTAGGCCTTCAGAGGGGTGAAAAAACAAAGTTCATTTCATTTTGCAATTACTAACCTGTTCATCAAATCCAAAATCTAGCAGGTTGCCACTAGAATTTCCCGCTGGCTGATTCAGGTCTCCAAAGGGATCGGCTGATTGGTTATTGTTGCCTTGTGGGTCATCCCCTAAATCCAGAAGGTCGTCAAATGTCGACATTGCGTGTTCCAGTTAAATATCCAAGTATCTGGAAATAGAAAACGGTAATGGAAATTACTTTTATCTTTCATAGAAACGATGGCATCTACTGAATAAAAGAAATAAGAAAACAAATTCAGAAAATTGATATCCCCACCTTCTAAAAAGAATATAACATCATTACTTCCTGTTAAACCCCCATCACACTCTGACGTAGTAGCATCAAGTTCCCACTGCATGCTGACAAAATTGCTTGGACGCAGTAAAAAAAAAAAAAAACCAGCAGAAACCTTTAAGGACCTAGCATGGCCTCCATTGTCTTGGAAGCTCTACGCGCACTTTGGACATGTTCAAATGAGCGTAGCTGCTCCACGTTCTGAGCACCACGCAGCAAGGACTTCTTTTTTGTTGTTTATTCTAAGGTGTATAGACCGTCCGCCAACTAAAACGCCAGGAGAACCCTGGCGCTCCCTGGCGCTATGGGCACAATAGAGTCTGGTCTGTGCAGCAAGGACTTCGTAAAGACGGCATTGACCCATTATAGACGTAACCAACTCCTCGTAGTGACTCGATTGTCGTACTACAAGCGTAGCGCGGACGGGAAAAATGGAGTGAGTTTTCACTGAGTTGTCACTGAGTGGCGCAGTATTTATACCAACCTGGGAGAATTCCCTTTGACGCAGCGACAACGTAGCAAGAGCTTAGCTCGATCTGATTGGACGTAGCAGGGACCGTGTGCAAACACAGGCAACCTAGTGGGCGCTTGGTCAGGTACGTAAAAGGAAATCAGTGGGAATGTGTGCAACGCAGAGAGGACATCGCAGGGATCTGTCTAGGACGTAGCATGAAATTTATAAATGCACATTTTTCAGAAAAGATCAAGTTCCCGCTGCGTTCGTCTCTATTTTTTGGACGCAGTGGGATCTTCATGCTGTCACGTCAGAGTGTGACGGGGGCTTTAGTTTAAACTTATTTATTTTACATTGATTGTAACGAAAGCTCTGTGAACTTATTTTAATCACCCTCGATGTCTTCCTGGGTAGAACCAGTACTAAGCAAATGCAGATAAAGTGTCTTGCTCAGGGACACAACAGATATGGTCATGGTGGGGATCGAACCCACAACCTTTCAAACATAGGTCCAACGCTCTACCACTGGACCTCAGCGCTCCACAATACTTGCTATTGATCTTGGACACAAGCTTTGGTGTAGGAAGGTATAATAGCTTCAGAGGAGTAGATGACACACATGTTACAATATTGGGACAGTTCAGTAAAAAATAAAGGGCAATAACTCCAGTAATTCTTATCTGCCTTACCTGCCCTTGCTTTCCACACATTTTTACAATATCAATATTAACACTTTCTTCAAGATATAAAGGGCAATAAATCCAGTAATGTGTGCCTGCTTTATTTGCACATGCTTTCTACATATCATTTCTTCAAAGTTATCTTGCACACCTAATTTGGTAAGGTTAGCTCATTTAGTTTTTGAGAAGCAGGTGACACAGAATATTGCAATATTATGACTTGAGTTAGAAATATAAAGGGCAATAACTCCTTTTTATTTTTATCAGATGTATCTGCCCTTGTTTCCTACACATTAGTACTACACATTACATGGTATTGATCTTGCACACGTAGCTTGGTCAGGTTAGCTCATATAGTTTTAGTAGAGTAGATGACACAACAATCTACAATGACTAGACTTTAAAATATAAGGGGCAACAATGCCTATAATTTGTATGCGATTTATCTGCCCTTTGCTTGCAACACATCATTTACTCGCTAGTGATCTTGCACACCAACTTGGGTGTAAAACAAAAATTAAAATCTTAACGAAAATAAGACCTTATACTAACAAAACTTTTTTTAATTAATAATCTTAATGGACATATTATTCCCTCTAGCCCATACAGATAGCATAAAAGAATGCTACAATTACCCTATTGACTAATAATCGCTCATCCACAACTTCCGACAATTTCATGATTACCGTAATTATAATTGATCATTGCATTACCCCATACCTACTTATATAGATATTCCATAATCCAATAATACCCATTCAAAACTACAAATTAGACACTGATCAATTTCTATGTCTAGCCTTCATGGTACCAATATTGGTCAAGTTTACACAATGACAGCAGTATGCCATATGGAGACAAATAGTCAAGTTTACACAATGACAGCAGTATGCCATATGGAGACAAATAGTCAAGTTTACACAATGACAGCAGTATGCCATATGGAGACAAATAGTCAAGTTTACACAATGACAGCAGTATGCCATATGGAGACAAATAGTCAAGTTTACACAATGACAGCAGTATGCCATATGGAGACAAATAGTCAAGTTTACACAATGACAGCAGTATGCCATATGGAGACAAATAGTCAAGTTTACACAATGACAGCAGTATGCCATATGGAGACAAATAGTCAAGTTTACACAATGACAGCAGTATGCCATATGGAGACAAATAGTCAAGTTGACACAATGACAGCAGTATGCCATATGGAGACAAATAGTCAAGTTGACACAATGACAGCAGTATGCCATATGGAGACAAATAGTCAAGTTTACACAATGACAGCAGTATGCCATATGGAGACAAATACTTTTCGTCCTCATTTAGCTGTATTAACAATGTTGCTTCTTTAATAGGTGGCCTCGGTAACTCAGTGGATGAGGCCTCATGCTTTAGAGCTACAGACCTCTGTTCGAGTGGGTTTGCTCCCTAACGGAAGGCATGCCTGATGGTTAACTTGATCTCCCTCTGAGGTTGCTGTCCCAATATAACCCAATATGAGGTGTTAACCGGCTTTAGGACTGAAGAAAATCACATGAATAACTAGAAGGCCACCACGGCCTGCATGTCGAGCCCTTTGGTGAACTAGTCCATAATTTTTATTTGACCAACACCAATGTCAATCCCATGAGATATTCATTCCTTACATATTTAATATTTAATTTAATTAATGTCATTAACATTGACCGATCCATGTCGTAGTGGAGACCCGACATGACCTATATTTCGTCGAAAGTAGGTCACAGCAATCCGAAATCTACATATGTTAGATGCATATAAGGAACAGTCTGATGAATAAATACTGATAAAGGTGAAGTTTGGTGAAAATCGTGCAAGAAAGTAATAAGATATGCAAGTCGTAGCGGAGACCAGATGTGACCTATATTTTGTCCATAGTAGGTCAAAGTGACAAGAACTTTTGCACATGATGTAAGACATTATGGTGAAGTCTGGTTAAAATCCTACAATACAGAAGCAAGATACAAATGTCATAGCAGAGACTGGACATGACCTACATTTCGTAGAAATTGTGTACAAGATGTAAGATGCATATATAATGAATATTTTTGTGGACTTGGTGAAAATCCTGCAAGAAAGAAAGAAGCAAGGTACACATGTTGTGGCGGACCGGATGTGACCTATAATTCATCAAAAGTAGTCTACATATTCATTTACATATGTGTTAGATCCATATAAAGAACAGTCGGACGAAGTTTGGTGAAAATCTAGCAAGAAAAATATGCATGTCATGGCGGAGACCGGACGTAACATTAGCAATATTTCGTCGAAAGTATGTACAGTGACCCAAGTCTTGCACATGATGTTAGATGCATATAAGGAAGTCTGGTGGAGTTTGGTGAAAACCCTGCAAGAAAGACGGGATATGTATGTATATATATGAAGGTCAAAGCAGAAACCGGACATGACCTAAATTTCATCAAAAGTAAGTATTGAAGAAAATATAAGTAAATGGGTCCTACGCACAAGAAACGAGCGGAAAAACAAACAGACACCCTTACACCCGCACAACATTGTGATCGCTAAGTAAACAAAACTGTCTGTATCAAAAACCCTCTGCAGCAAGGAAGATCTTCGGTCAGCATCAGTAAAATTTGGCCAATCAGTCAGTGACAGTGCTTATAATCTACTCAGTTTCAAAACATGACAGATGTAATAAATCTGACATAAAACTCTCTACAGTCCTATAAAACAAAGAAACTTAATGTGTGAACAGCTGACAGTAATTGTAATATCACTAACTGAATTAACTGGAGAGAGAATGACTCAAAACAATGCCTGAAACATTTTGTTTGCAACTGTATCTATAAACACAATAATTATCATATTATGATTTTGCCACTGCCTAATTTAATATTTGATGGAATATATACTAGAAGGGTGCTCCACTGGAATATATACTAGAAGGGTGCTCCACTGGAATATATACTAAAAGGGTGCTCCACTGGAATATATACTAGAAGGGTGCTCCACTGGAATATATACTAAAAGGGTGCTCCACTGGAATATATACTAAAAGGGTGCTCCACTGGAATATATACTAAAAGGGTGCTCCACTGGAATATATACTAAAAGGGTGCTCCACTGGAATATATACTAAAAGGGTGCTCCACTGGAATATATACTAAAAGGGTGCTCCACTGGAATATATACTAAAAGGGTGCTCCACTGGAATATATACTAAAAGGGTGCTCCACTGGAATATACACTAAAAGGGTGCTCCACTGAACATGTGTGTGGTATTTCAGCAAGGACAATCTAAGTACAGTATTTCCCCTACTAACAGTGGCCTGCCATGTGATTATTTCAGCAAGGACAATCTAAGTACAGTATTTCCCCTACTAACAGTGGCCTGCCATGTGATTATTTCAGCAAGGACAATCTAAGTACAGTATTTCCCCTACTAACAGTGGCCTGCCATGTGATTATTTCAGCAAGGACAATCTAAGTACAGTATTTCCCCTACTAACAGTGGCCTGCCATGTGATTATTTCAGCAAGGACAATCTAAGTACAGTATTTCCCCTACTAACAGTGGCCTGCCATGTGATTATTTCAGCAAGGACAATCTAAGTACAGTATTTCCCCTACTAACAGTGGCCTGCCATGTGATTATTTCAGCAAGGACAATCTAAGTACAGTATTTCCCCTACTAACAGTGGCCTGCCATGTGATTATTTCAGCAAGGACAATCTAAGTACAGTATTTCCCCTACTAACAGTGGCCTGCCATGTGATTATTTCAGCAAGGACAATCTAAGTAAAGTATTTCCCCTACTAGCAAGGACAATCTAAGTAAAGTATTTCCCCTACTAGCAAGGACAATCTAAGTAAACTATTTCCCCTACTAACAGTGGCCTGCCATGTGATTATTTCAGCAAGGACAATCTAAGTACAGTATTTCCCCTACTAACAGTGGCCTGCCATGTGATTATTTCAGCAAGGACAATCTAAGTACAGTATTTCCCCTACTAACAGTGGCCTGCCATGTGATTATTTCAGCAAGGACAATCTAAGTAAAGTATTTCCCCTACTAGCAAGGACAATCTAAGTAAAGTATTTCCCCTACTAGCAAGGACAATCCAAGTACAGTATTTCCCCTACTAGCAAGGACAATCTAAGTACAGTATTTCCCCTACTAGCAAGGACAATCTAAGTAAAGTATTTCCCCTACTAGCAAGGACAATCTAAGTACAGTATTTCCCCTACTAGCAAGGACAATCTAAGTACAGTATTTCCCCTACTAGCAAGGACAATCCAAGTACAGTATTTCCCCTACTAGCAAGGACAATCTAAGTACAGTATTTCCCTACTAGCAAGGACAATCTAAGTACAGTATTTCCCCTACTAGCAAGGACAATCTAAGTACAGTATTTCCCCTACTAGCAAGGACAATCTAAGTACACTATTTCCCCTACTAGCAAGGACAATCCAAGTACAGTATTTCCCCTACTAGCAAGGACAATCTAAGTACAGTATTTCCCTACTAGCAAGGACAATCTAAGTACAGTATTTCCCCTACTAGCAAGGACAATCTAAGTACAGTATTTCCCCTACTAGCAAGGACAATCTAAGTACAGTATTTCCCCTACTAGCAAGGACAATCTAAGTACAGTATTTCCCCTACTAGCAAGGACAATCTAAGTACAGTATTTCCCCTACTAGCAAGGACAATATAAGTACAGTATTTCCACTACTAACAGTGGCCTGCCATGTGATTATTTCAGCAAGGACAATCTAAGTACAGTATTTCCCCTACTACCAAGGACAATCTAAGTACAGTATTTCCCCTACTACCAAGGACAATCTAAGTACAGTATTTCCCCTACTACCAAGGACAATCTAAGTACAGTATTTCCCCTACTAGCAAGGACAATCTAAGTACAGTATTTCCACTACTAACAGTGGCCTGCCATGTGATTATTTCAGCAAGGACAATCCAAGTACAGTATTTCCCCTACTAACAGTGGCCTGCCATGTGATTATTTCAGCAAGGACAATCCAAGTACAGTATTTCCCCTACTAACAGTGGCCTGCCATGTGATTATTTCAGCAAGGACAAACTAAGTACAGTATTTCCCCTACTACCAAGGACAATCTAAGTACAGTATTTCCCCTACTACCAAGGACAATCTAAGTACAGTATTTCCCCTACTAGCAAGGACAATCTAAGTACAGTATTTCCACTACTAACAGTGGCCTGCCATGTGATTATTTCAGCAAGGACAATCCAAGTACAGTATTTCCCCTACTAACAGTGGCCTGTCATGTGATTATTTCAGCAAGGACAAACTAAGTACAGTATTTCCCCTACTAACAGGGCCTCCCCTAATAGAAGCAAGCGCCCTCAGAATTGAATTCAATATTGTTTAACGGCTTAGTACCATTTTTATGAAGTTTTTGGTATGACCCGGCGGGTGACTGAACCCATGACCTCCTACATGTAAGGAGGTTTCTATACTTCTGTATTACACTCGGAGGATAGACTGCGGTTCATGGGACTGCCCGGTTTAAGTCACCATCCGATGGATGAGGCTAAGGAAAGCTGGAGGAATGCCAAGCAGAAACCCTAGATGCAAATCCAAGGCTGGAGGAATGCCAAGCAGAAACCCTAGATGCAGATTCAAGGCTGGAGGAATGCCAAGCAGAAACTACTTGTTAACTCTTGGTTTGAAAAAGATGCAGGGCTCGATGTTAAGGACTGGCCGCCGGCCCAGGGCAGGTAAAAGTTGGCTCCGGGCAGTTAAAATCTCAATGGCTCAATTCCGTCCGGCAACTTCAAACTGAGGGACAAGGACCATAGAATATGACAAAATATAAAAGAAACCCATGGCTCTTCGCAAGTTTCCCATACTATTATTGTTGCTACATTGTAAGTATTAGACGAACTTTTAGTATTCTCAGAAAGGTGCTGTGAGAGTTATATCATTAAGTGGTCTAATACTCGTGAAGCCTCAAACAGTTTATCCTTATAAAATAAAAGTAATCGGGCAACTGGCCATGGCATAATTGGGCAAGCAAATTTCAGAGTTAACTTGCCCCATGGGCAAGCTGTCCATAAAGTTAACATCGAGCTCTGAAGATGCATTAAATTATGCTCCTGAAACCTGCCTTAAAAGTAGAGCAATAGATTTTGTTAATGGTTCCCATTTGTTTTGCAGAAAAGACTGTTGACAGATAACTGCAACTTAGTTGAAATTTATGGGTGAAACAAATGCAGGTCATGCCAGCCTGATATTGAGGTTACCCAACACAATATCTTACAAGCTATCTATGCCTTATTTCATTTAACAGATGCTGAAAAAAAATCTGCCCATGTAACTTGCCATTAGAGAAAGAGATTTTGTAAATTGTTCCCATGTGCAGAAATGGAAACTGTTGACAGAAGTAGCATGTCAATTCTAGAGGTGCTATAAATCAAATAGGATGCTTCTAGATGTATAAATTATACACTGAGGTCACATTATGTTTTGTTTTTGTTTATTTCAATGGCGTTTTATGTCACTTTTTGTGCATGTTAGGCCATATTGACAGTTACTTTGTGCTAGAGGCAGACCACCCCATTTTTCTTGGGCAGAACCTGGTTACCGTATAACTCACACCATCCGTAAGAATCAACACCTTCTCACACGACAAGTTGCATCCATACTGAATATGTCTAACCCAAGATAGCAGTAACATATAACTCTAATGGTGTTTCATGACATAATGTGGTTCTAATCCCACTGGGAACTGATCCACAGTCTTTTAACGTTTGACATTTTTCTCTGCCCAGATTCCGATTAAAACAGTTATACCAAGTGTTGGAATTTCATCTTCACCATGATCGATTCTTTTTCTAGCATACCATTTACACATTTTGCGCATTGACGTTTTACATGTTTATTTACACAATGACGTCGCCAACTACTAATGTTTTGCATGTTTATTTACACATTGACGTCGCCAACTACTACCGTTTTGCATGTTTATTTACGCAATGACATCGCCAACTACTAACGTTTTGCATGTTTATTTACACATTGACGTCGCCAACTACTAACGTTTTGCATGTTTATTTACACAAGGATGTCATCAATGCAGGTTACATATTTTGTCAAAAAATTGGCTTTTTTTTTATTTTGACCTTAAAAGCTCAATTTTAATTTCAGCATAAAATCCAGGTCATACAAAATTATCATACTTGATGTAAATAATTATGGAAATTAGGGCAGTGACCTTGACCTTATAGGCCTGAGTGACCCAATTTGTTTCATCCATTTTTTTATCAGACAGGAAAATGATGACTTACAGTGTCTGCCATACATGCAACTCTAAAAATGTCTGAATACCCCCATAAAGCTTCTTTTTTTTCTTTTTCTTTTACATATTATAACTGTAAAATTCTTTGGGTGAGGTATTTTTCTAAATCAGACAAGTCACGCTACTGGCAAGTATATTTACTCTAAACTAGACCTCAAAATATGTAAAAATATACATGTATATATATTTTATATAATATATCCAATATAAAACACATAACAGCGACCTTGAACAGTAACCTCGACCAATAAACTTCCCTATTTAGGTATTATTTCTTTATAACTCTCAACTTAGGAATTCTCTATACAGGTATATCATATACTTACGACATAAACAAACATGCAAAATACAAAATAGGAGCTTCAAATAAAGTTTATACAAGGCTGCATTTAAGTCATGTCAGGCAGAAGATTTATTCAGATCAAGCATTTTACATTCAGATTAAACACACAACTGTCAGACAGCAGCTAAAATTGATGCATTTTACATTCTTCTTTGGGAATAAATTCCCTAAAGTTAGAAGGATGTGTTGAAAGAATTGCTCAAAATGAATGCATATTTACTTTATTTAACAGTCAAAAGGTCTAAGTTCTGATCAGCATGAGAAATGAACAGTTTTATGAAGAAAACAAGAAATCATCACAACTGTGGCAATCTGTCATCAAAGGCCCAACCTTTAATATGTAGTTTTTTTAAAGTGGTTAAGACAAATACCTTCTTTTCAAAATTTGATACTATTTGCTGACATCAGTGGACCAAAATACAAACAAAAGCTAAAATATATATTTTTGAGCCAGTCTTTTTTGTTTCTTTTTTTTGGGGTGTGAGGGGTGCGGAGGTGATGGGGGCATGATAGTATTGGCGGAGGAAACATAAAATTGTTTACATGTGGGGGTGGGGGGGGGGGGGGGGGGGGGGGGGAGGTGATGCGGGCATGATAGTATTGGCGGAGGAAACATAAAATTGTTTACATGTGGGGGGGGGGGGGGTGATCATAAAATTGTTTACATGACACTAGGAATGATGGCACTGTAATGAAATGTCTGATGGTAGTACATCACGCTCAGTGAACTGGTTTCACCCTTCCCAAATTACAAATATTTATCTTGATGCTAAGTGAACGAACTCATACACACAACAGCTGTTTCCAGCAAGTCAGCACCTGATAAGCCCTGCAATAATCTTCTTCATTACCAGCCATCAGCTGATATGCACTCACTGCATGACTGTCACTCAAGCACCAGGGGCGGTTTCAGGTGAGGTATAAACTAGACACGGATGCCCCCAGGATTGCATGAATTTGGAATGAATGAAGTTCTTATTATCAAGCGATGTTGTTGAAGAATTGAATTGAATTGTGGTTTTAAGGTGCACCAACACATGAAAGGTTATATGGCGCCTAGTGGAACAGTACCCATATTATGAATGTACACATATGAATGCTCATGTGATGAAATGTTGCCTACCTTACTCATGCAGAGTCCCAATAATCTCGTATTTCTGCATGATGTGCCCTACTTTAAGGCACTCCGCCTAATTATATCACATGCACATAATATTGTTATAGCACTAGTGGAAATCACAATTTTTTTTTTTTTAAATGTCAAAAGGGCCCCTAACTCATGCATAAATTCATCGATTGATAAATTAAGCGTAAATAGAACTTGACCTGTATTTTATAATTACAAAATGACACACCAAATACAAATTCAAAACATGGACCCTTTCAAAAGTTATTGAGCGGAAACCAATTTGTCGCAGAAAATTAAGTCGAAAAGGGACGGGTCACAACTCCTGCATAAAATTACCAACGTTGACCGAAATCGAACTTGACCTGTATTTTATAATTACAAAGTGACACACCAAATATGAATTCAAAACATGGACCGTTTCAAAAGTTATTGAGCGGAAAAGGGGCCATAACTCCTTCAGAAATTGACCGATGTTGACCTAAATCGAACTTGGCCTTTATTTAATAATTACTCTTTCAAAAGTTATTGAGCGGAAACCAATTTGTTGCAGAAAATTAAGTCGAAAAGGGGCCACAACTCCTGCATAAAATGAGCAATATTGACCGAAATCAAACTGGACCTGTATTTTATAATTACACAGCTACACACAAAATATTAATTACAAACATGGACCCTTTCAAAAGTTATTGAGCGGAAACCAATTTGTTGCAGAAAATTAAGTCGAAAAGGGGCCACAACTCCTGCATAAAATGAGCAACGCTGACCTAAATCGAACTTGACCTGTATTTTATAATTACACAGCTACACACCAAATATTAATTACAAACATGGACCCATTCAAAAGTTACTGAGCAGAAACCAATTAGTTGCGGAAAATTAAGTCGAAAAGAGGCCTCAACTCCTGCATAAAATGAGCAACGCTGACCGAAATCGAACTTGACCTGTTTGTTACAAGTACAAAGTGACACACCAAATATGAATTCAAAACATAGACCGTTTTAAAAGTTATTTAGCGGAAACCAATTTGTCGGACGGACGGGACACACAGACGGACATGGGTAAAACTTAATGCCCTTTTCAGCATTCTCGAATGCCGGGGGCATAAAAAACTCCACTGTTTCCAACCTAAAGAGCGGATGTGAACTAGTGTTTCCTGAAAATCGTGAAGACATCCTTTTGATGTTAAAATTCATAAACTGGTCTTGAACATTACTCCAGGCTATACAGAAATTAGTCTAAGGTGGAAAATAGTAACTGATAAGGTCCTACAAATGTTTTTAAATAGCCTCAGATGGCTGTATTATATTAGGCAATGCAGCTGAGATGAAAGCATGCGGTTTGCATTCTTTCGTCTGGCATGCAACAATGCTTGTGGCCTTAGGGGAACCACTGCAAACAAACCCACTTCGATATTTTGTTTCCATAATGACCTTGACCTTGCTAGGGACCTGGGAAGCAGCCATGTTGTCTTTATTGGATAGCTAACTTTTCTCTAAATCATTATTCAAACAGGGACTGACATATGGGCCAATGAATAGAAAGCTCTCTGGAACTGATATTTAATTAATTATTAAAGCTAACAAAAGGACAAGTAAATAAGTAAATTGATGAATGAATAAAGGGCAATATTCCTCCACTGGTTTGAAGTTGAAGCTGACACACACAAAAAATGCACTTATTACCTTCGACCTCAAACTGTGACCTTGATGATAGAGACCTGCAAGTTGTATGTGACAAACTGTCTGGATCTTTTCTCTAAATTATCATAAAAAGATGCAATGAAGGGATAAAAGCTGATTGCTCTGGATAATTTATAAAAAAAGCTAAGCTAACAAAGACAGACTAAACAATGCATGAAGGGAGAGGCAGACTCACTCTATCGATCTAAGATTTAGAATGTTTGCAGATTAAACATCTAGTTGCAAAAGATATAGTAGAAATTAAAACTTATCCATCATCATTATAAATAACAAAGACAAGTTATCTTTGCACAGCTTCTTACTCACTCTTCCCTTATCATTTCTGGCAAGCCTCGGCCTAAATGATAACTGATTGGCAATAGTACACCCCTATCTCTTCATGAAGATATAAATCAGAAAATGCAAGAATGAAATTCAGAAAGAAAAAAAAAGGAAGTGGCAGGAAGTGAAAATGGAATGTGATAGTAGACAGTGATAAATGTTAAGATATTCAATTACAGATTTATGTAATTTATCAATAATGCAGGCAACCATGGAGGGATTTTCAGGGCCTCCTCTGCCCATTTTTTTCCTTTCGCAACCAATTTCGCAAAATGAAAAAAGTTGGAACCAAATTGGAAACATTCGAGCCAAAATTGGCTCAAATATAGCATATAATATTTTCGCGAAATAATTTTTATGTATTTTTAAATGAAGTATTGCCCATGAATAAAGTAGTTAGTAATAATTACATGTACATGTATACAAGTACAAAATCTTATCTAGAATTATACTGATCACTGGTTTATTTTATCCTGTCAGTTATAATTAAAGCCTAATGTATACTTGACACCAAATGTGTGTATTTCACACCTCATCATGGACAAGTGTTGCCTTCTGGACTTGGAAATAAGAGGTGCTAATTTTGGCAGAGTTAT
Source organism: Cyrtodaria siliqua (assembly GCA_037043455.1). NCBI lineage: Eukaryota > Metazoa > Mollusca > Bivalvia > Adapedonta > Hiatellidae > Cyrtodaria > Cyrtodaria siliqua. Next base: position 26,320 of record JAWPHD010007038.1, on the reverse strand, counting down.
GTATAAAAGGGCAGAGTTATGTATAAAAGGGAAAATTAAGGGGTATGACGAGATTGGAAAGTAATACACAACATTCATGACTGACAATGGATATTTCTTTCACCAATCATATTCGCCAAAGTAATTTTTTTATCGCCACTTTTATTATTTTGTCTCGTTTGGCTCCATTTGCGAATCCCAGAGGAGGCCCTGGATTTTTGTATGGGGTTTATCGTTGATTCACGGCTGTGTGTACTTGTAGTTGTGAACTCAGTGTTCAACTTTATAGTGCTGCAACACAGGAACACTGCAGCGTAGTAGTCTCATTTATTTGACGTCTTCGGGTGTTTTTTTTACATACGGATGTTTATAGATGCACCCGGGGCGTCCGTGGCCGAGTGGTTAGAGTCTCTGACTTGCAATCACTTGCCCCTCACCGCTGTAGGTTCGATCCCTCAGGGGCCTAGGAATCTTTATGTGAGGAAGCTATCCAGCTGGCTTGCGGAACGTCGGTGGTTCTACCCAGGTGCCCGCCCGTGCACGAAAATTGCCCGGAGGGGCACCTGGGGTCTTCCTCCACCAGTGGAAGCTGGAAAGTCGCCATATGACCTTAGCTGTTGGTGCGACTATAAAATCCAATTCAATTCAATTATAGATGCACCCAAGATGGAGGATGGCACATACCAAAAAAATCGTCTTGCTGTTCGTAGACGTGTATTTTATGCACTAGCGGCGTAGAGACATAACATGACATGATACCCAAACAAACACCGGGCCAACTGGCCATGGAACTACCCTTTATATCCTGAATGTCAAGCAAGGAGTTATATATACCATTTTTATTAGTGTTGGGAACCGGCTGAAAATCCATGATCGATCATCAGAATATATTTTAACCGACTGATGATCGATCATTAATCAATTAAACATGGCTGCTAAATATGACAAGTGTAATCCTTTTTCAGACTATAATAAAGAAAAGAAACACTTTTCAAGTATGTTCTGGTAATAAAGCAGCTGAATGAAACTGATCTGCATTTATTTGAAGTGTAAGTTGTGATGTACCCTAGAGATATCATATATGATTACTGGTACTTGTGGCAAAATTGTAAGATTTTAGTACGAGAGAATGAAATAATTTAAACCAACATTTTTCAACAACCGAGTATTAAAGTCGATCATGAAAAATTGTAATTGATTATTCAAATTAAAGGCTTAACTGATCGATGATCAATCTAATCGATTAATCGGAACAACACTAATTTTTATGGTCTTTGGTGTGACCCGGTGGGGTATCGAAGTCAATGACATTTTCTAATTCAGACAACCAAGTCAAGACGAGCAAAGCACAGCAAATTGCATACTGCTTCAGATTGTCAGAGGTATTCGGTGCAAGGTTTGATGGTCATTATCACAGGTACCGGTTTAAAAAAAAAAAAAAAAAAAAAAAAAAAGTTATATTCTATTAAATACTGTATTTAATAGAATATAACTTTTTTATTTTTTATTTATTTTTTTTTTAAACCGGTACCTGTGGTCATTATGGCTCTTTAAAATCTAAGAGAGCATATTTTCTTCTCCCCCATGTAAACTAAAATTCAGTTTAAAATCCCTGGATCTTAAATGGTAGAAATAACTACAACTAAACTGCAATATCCGTAAAGCGTGATTATTTTGTTAGCTAAAATTGGGAATTCTTCAAAGAGAAAATCAAATCTGAATCAATGCAATAATAAATTCATTATAGAAATCTCTCAAGATTCTGGAACAGAATAGTTGTTATTTGCACCTATTGATTTCTGACGATTAAATCAAATTATCATATTTATCAGATTAACATTTTGTTCAAATTCTGTTATTTTCCACAGTTCCTTGTATTTCCAAAACCGCTCTGGTCAGTTCCGTTCTGTTGTAGTTTTTGTTTTAAAAAATCTAAAATTGAAAATAAAATTAGCAGGATTCATTCTGAGAGTACATTTCCCACCAAACCCACCGCATTTTTTTTGGATTAGAAAATCTTAAAATCGATTCTACAAAACTGTACTGAAAACTTGCGGGCAGGACCGACCGTTTTTTGTGGGTAGGTATGAGGTTACAGCAAACACATTTTTTTAAGAATGGCCACAAGTTAAGTATGAAAAGAATTTGCATGCAGATCTCAAAATCTGACTTTATAAAGTTTTGCAATATCTCAGCTAGTGCACACAAATCTGAAGAATTTGTAAGATTCTATCAAGTGCTTGAGAAATTTCTGTTCACTGTCTATTATAAGCGTTCTAAAATTGATCACTCCTGCGATTTGGAATTAAGAAGATATTTTTATCCATAATACCTCAGCAAGGAAAAATGAAACAACAGATTTGTAGTCTGCTGTTTATAGAAGGCATCAATCGTTATAGACCTATCAGGAATGTCTAAACAACGGTTTTAAAAGTAGTTTATAACTGATTTGTGTTCTCACAAATAATTAGAGGAAATGAAATGAAATGGTGTTCTACATTCCCTAACATATCATATTAGATTGTATAGGGACAGCAACCTCAGAGGGAGATGAGATGATGGATGACGATTCCAATCAGACATGATTTTGCCAGGGAGTAAGCCCACGCGGGTCAGAGGTCTGTATAAGCTAGGAAGCACAGGCCGTATCCACCCTTCTACAGAGATGGCTAGATCATTATTAGAGGAGTTTGTTTGGTGGTTAACGTCATTTTTCAGCACATTTTAGGCTATGCACGACCGTCAATTTTTATTAGTGGAGGCAGACCACCAATTTATTCCTAAGTAGAACCACAAGTCGAGCTCCAAATTCAAACCCACAGTGGTGAGAGGCAAAAAGGCAATTAGAGGAGAATATGTTTGTGCATATGGAATAGTTGCTTATCAGAAAATAGTATATTCTAATGTAGAAACAAGAGGTCAATGACCTTGAAGCTCTACTGATAGGTTTTGATAGCTAGATTAGCATTCATGTGAAGTTTTATGAAAATCTGTCCAGTAGATTCAGAGGAGTAGTCCCTACAAGTTTTTACTATATAACTCTTTATAAACAAAGATATGTTTTATAAAAAATCAAAATTATTTTTGACAAGGACCAACATCATGTCATGCTGATCATTTTAGAGAAGTCCCATATCAATATCACTTACAGTTTTCAAGAAGTAGTCACTACAAACTTGATTTTTAAAAATCAAATTTTAGCTGTCGCGGCCATCTTGAATTTCTGGCTGACCTGAAATTTTCTAGCATCAACTAGATATCAAGAGCAACATTCCTGTGAAGCTTCATGAAAAGCCGCAAAAGCAGTTTCAGAGGAGTAGTCGCTACATGCTTTTACTATATAACTCTTATCTAAAAAAAAAGACATGTTTAATGTCAAATCAAAATGATTTTTGACAATGACCAACATCATCTCCTGATCCTTTTAGAAAAAGTCCCATATCAATATCACTATCACTAATAGTTTTCATAAACTAGTCACTACAAACTTCTTTTTTTTTAAATATATTTTTAGCCGTGGCGGCCATCTTGAATTTCCGTCTGCCTAGAATTTTGCTAGGATCAACCACACAACAAGAGCAACATTCCTGTGAAGTTTCATGAAAATCCGTCAAGTAGTTTCAGAGAAGTCCCTACAAGTTTTTATTATATAACTCTATGTAAACAAAGATTGCCGCTGGCAGCCATGTTTAACGTTGAATCAAAACTAATTTCAAGGACCAACATATGATCATATCATGCTGATCATTTTCGAAAAAGTCCCATATCAATATCACTTATAGTTTTCAAGAAGTAGTTGCTACAAACTTGTTTTTTAAAAATCTATTTTTAGCTTTGGTGGCCATCTTGGATTTCAACTAGACATCATGGGCAACACGTAAAGTTTCATGAAAATCCATCCAGTAGTTTCAAAGGAGTATTCGGAAGGACAGACGGACGGATGGCGGATATCGCACCACGGCATTAGCTCTGCTGTTCTTTGATCAGTAGAGCTAAAAACAGCAATTAACATTAGTATGTATTGCATTCTGCATTTTTATTAAAATGTGCTTCCCATAGAAAGTGTACACATCAAAGCATATGTAACATTTGTATGGATATACTCATTCTGATCTGATGTCACACATGTCATTGAGCAACATAATTCTAAACAAACCAAATTTTGGCAGCCAGCAATTTTAGAATGCCCATGATGCATTCCCTGATTCAGCTGCATTAAGAAACCGGGTTAAATAGTCTGTACTTTTAACCCTTAACCCCTTACATATATATATAATGGACTGTTCTTTCTTTGAATTAAGACCATTACATTTATGTGACTAAGGGGTATTTTGGGGAAAATGACTGATCAGCAGCCGGAAATTGCAAACCCTGATCAGCCTGCGAGTTACCTGCTTATCGGGTTAAGTGTTAAACAAATTTGTTACTTATGACAGCTGAGTACATCAGCTAAAAAGGGTTTATCTGCAAAAACATGGTGAGTTACTCGCGGGCTGATCTAGGTTACAATGGACACAACTGCTTAGTGGGTTAAGGGCTAAATTTAGAGATGCCATTAAACAACTTTTGTAATCATTGAATACCATCTAAAAATTCAAAAGTATCAAATATATATCTCTATAAATTCCATCATTACTTCTTGCAATACAACTGATAGTCAAACCACTTTATCATGGGTTATTTAAAGCCTCCCCAGAGAGAGGGAAAGGTTGCGTTGGCATCCAGGGACCATGCCCTACTCTTACTATCCAATAGATTTCTATGGTTCTTTGACATGCTTGGAGGGCTGGCGTGGCGCAGTCGGTAGCGTGGCGGATTTGTAACCGGAGGCCCCGGGTTCAATCCTCCGTGGTGCCACTGAGTTTCGTCGGTGTGTTCTTGTGCAAGACACTTTCCCTTAGTCTTGTCCGTCCAAGCACGTTAAAGAACCATAGAATCTATTTGATAATAAGAGTAGGGCACGGTTCCCGGATTCCTATGTATCCTTCCCCACTCTCTGGGGCGGCTCTAAATAACCTATAACTGTGTTGATGAGCCGTTAAACAACATGAAAAACAATCTTCTAAAATAGCAACAACAAAAACATGAAGAAATAATGCGAACAGAAAAATAATGTATATCAAAAACTAACCTCTGAAACTCCTACCTACGCCTTTCAGGAAAATCCCTGACTGACTTGGAAAAGCACACAAATCTGACCACCCGTGGTTGTCAATGTGTGCTACCTTTACTATTGATATCCATTAATTAATGAATAAAAACACAGTCCAGCTAAACAAACCAGGCATGGGACCTCATTAAATGATTCAGGGGACGCGTAAAAAGTTACCCAATTCAAGTTCATTTACCTAATTAGGTAGTTGTTTTCCAAATTACCTCTGGTCTGTTTTTTTTTGAGGGGAAATAAACAACAAAGGCAAAAACGTAGACAATATGTAAAATCTGTTGATTCAGTGCTGATCTTTCCATTTTTGCAGACCTATTATGCTGTTAAATTAAGCATTTCACAAGGCAGTAAGCGTATATTATGTGAATGTTGTTTAATGGCGCATCGACACATTATTATTTAGAGCCACCCCAGAGAAGGGTAAGGATACATAGGTTCCATCTCGTACTAATGAATAGATTCCCATATATATGGTTCCTAAACGTGTTACGAGGGAAGACTCCAATGCACCAGCACAGGACAATCCGTTTTACTTCTCCATCCGACGGACGAAGATAAAGGAAGTGTCTTGCCTAAAAATGCACCTAAGTAACCATATGCAGTCACTGTGTCTTGAACCCGTGACTGCCGGATTCAAAGTTAACGGGCTATCCAATGGGCCACGGCAACCTAAATTAGAAACTGGTCCATCATGGTGCCGCCCTAATTACATTGATAAAATAGAACATGTCGAGGGCATAGTGTAGAACTGTTGCATCTTGTTCTTTATTACAACAGTTTTCCACTCACCCCTCGATGTGTGGACTGGGTATTCCAGGGATCAATAGTGACTTGTTAATGACAATAATCTGTGATTTAATTACTGTCATCTGAGACTACATAAGGGTATTCTTCATGTTAATGGTTGGTCACTACAAAGTGCCCCATGAATATTGCATGAGACAGATTTCCACAATCACTGACATAATTGTACTCCTCAAAAGTTAAGTTTCTCCATATGCTTACCAGTGAAATTGACTACATACCATTTACACAGAATGTGTAAGCAATGTTGCATTAAACTGGACATTGTCATTTCTTCTGCATTAGATGAAAGAACAAAATGTTGATATACATTGTTCTGTTAATTAAAAAGAGTTCGAGATCTTTGATAATTTCTAAAAGTTGATAATTTGCACCAAAACAACAATACTAAAAGTTTTAATATAAATTGTCAATTTATTCATTACGCTTAATCACTACCAATGGAACTATGGATGCAAAATTTTAATTTTCCCCCAAAATTGACTAACCTTTGATAGTTTAAATGCATACACAGAACAGTTTTAAAAAACTTTTCTTTTTTTTTTATCCCATCCAAAATGAAGTAAATTTTTAAGAGACCTAGTTGCATATTTGGCACTGCACGCTTATCTGTAGAGTTATTCTAAAGAAAATGGTGACAGATGTTTGTTAAGGAATCAATAGTCATGACAATAATACGAAATAACATTTTTGGGTGAAAAAATCATTTTATTAAAATTTCAAAATCTGAATTTTCAACAACAAAAAATTGGTGTTCCTTTAAAAAGAATACAGAAACACGAAACAGTTTCCATTTTTGGAATGCAATGTGTATTTAAACTCATGTGCGATGATGCAAACTTTAATCTTATTGAAATAATGAAGGGATGGGCCTTAACTTATTTTGAGGAGTATATATAACAAATAAACTAAACAGAGAAGAATCTAACATGAGGAACTGAATCACTAAACAACTTTTGAAACTATTAAATACCTTATCAAAATTACAGAATATTTCCCCTGTCTTATTTCCATCAATATTTAGTTCTTACTAGACAATTTTGTGTTTGTGTACAAAATCTTTGATTATTTTGAGCCCCGCCAGCAAGAGGGAAGAAAATACACAGCCATCTGGGCACCATGCCCTACCTTTACTGTCAAGTAGATCGACATGTTCCTTTTACATATTGGAGAATAGACGTCGATACTTGGGACTGCTGGTTTATGTCTCCATCAGAGACGAGGCCATGAGAAATGTCGCCCAAAGCGAGGAATTACTTGTTGTTTCACATTCTCTAGATCCACAAGAGTCGAACCAAGAGAGGAGAGAGAGGACGCAGAGTAATATATCAAATAGAAAGAATCTGTGGATAGGATGAATAACTGATAGCTGTTCCAAGGTTTCTAAGCCAAGAGAGGAATTGGATTGGATTGGATTTTATAGTCGCACCAACAGCTGTCATATGGTGACTTTCCAGCATACATTGGTGGAGCAAGATCCCCAGATGCCCCTCCGGGCAATTTTTGTGCAAGGGCGGGCACCTGGGTAGAACCACCGATGTTCCGCAAGCCAGCTGGATAGCTACTAGGGAGTGGGGTGGGGAGGCCTTTAAAATCTCAGAAAATCTCGACAAAAATGGAAGAATTTGTTTGTTTGTTTTTTTGTTTGCTTGATATTTTGGTATTTTACGTCATTTTCTATACATATGTAAAATGGATATCACATCAAAATAGAAACGGTAACGAAAGACCAAGAATAAAGACTGGAATCCCAGGTTATTATATTACGTGACAATCTACATAACTATAATCCATAGAGAGCATGCAAACATTGCTTAATTGCTGGTTGTTTTAATGGGGAAAAAGTACCATGGGTAATCGTCTTTTTTGATAAACTAGCCTGAGTTTGGTTAAAATAAATGAACTCATGCCAATATATTTTATAGTAATTAACGTTTTATGGAGAGTGGGACTGGAAAAAGTGATCCCAAGGGTGCCAGTCATGCATGCTACCCAAAAGTGCTGAACTTGAAACAATCTATCTGTACATTATAAAACAGATCCTGCAATCAGTCACGTGATAAGTGAAAAAACAATCATCGCCGCAATCCATCGGCAAATATCTGGAGACTAAAACGATGTAAGTAAATTACATCAAAGTTTGTAAACACAGCAATGCCTAATTACGTTTGGTATTTTAAGGACCGTACAGTAGTTTCATACAATCTGAGACTCCATGTACATTGGTTATGTATGTATACATACAATCTGAGACTCCATGTACATTGGTTATGTGTGTATACATACAATCTGAGACTCCATGTACATTGGTTATGTATGTATACATACAATCTGAGACTCCATGTACATTGGTTATGTATGTATACATACATATCTATGATGTTTAACGTTGCTTTTCCCATCTTTCTTCAATCTTTCAGTCATATTACGATGGTGTCTACTTGTACCAATGAGTTAAATGCTCAACTTTATTATTGATGCCACACTGAAAGACCACACTGTAGACACACAACATGATACTCAAACCAGCCACCGGGCCGACCGATCCTAGTACTACCATTTATATGCTGAGCGTCAAGCAAGGGAGCTACTAGTACCAGTTTTAAATAGTCTGGTATTACCCGGCCGGGAATTGAACCCACAACCTCCCGTAGGCGAGGCGGAGGCTCTACCATTACACCACCGCGGTATGAACACGGGTTACAAGTTAAATTACATTTTGAAAGTTAATGCTAAACATTGATTGGCTATGAGAGCTATTTTGGGATAATAATTATGTATTGTCAATGTGTATATCCAAAATTCGAAGTTATATAAAGAAACAAACACACTATACCCAATGTTAAGATTTTTTGTAATGAAAGAAAAAATACACCTTAACCTGCAATTTGGATGTGACCTTGAACTTTATAAGTTGGTAAGGTCACGCAACTATTGGAATGAAGTGTGTATATCGATAGTTTGATGAAGAAATAAGAAGAAAAGAAAGTTATGAAAGAAAAGTTATACCCAATGTCAAGTTGTTGTCATGCCAGACAGATGCAATACCATGGACAATAATCCTTACAGGACCTGCACACATTAGTTGACTGGGAACATAAGTGCACAGGGCATGGAATTTCATCCGCAAAAATGCAGCACCCAACAAGATCACGCAACCCCACCAGATTCCAATACAGACCCAAGCCCATGTCCTATAGAGCTACAAGACAGCACCAAATATCTAGGTGTCGACATTCAGTCAAATCTTTCTTGAAAGAATCACATTGATCGGGTCACCAAGAAAGCAAACAGCATATTGGACTTCCTGCAACGAAACCTGAAGTCCAACAACGAGGAAACAAAAGACGAATGCCTACATCAGTATGGTTAGGTCTGACCTTGACTACTGTGCTATAGTATGGAGTCCCCACCACAAAGATCAGATATGGAAATTGGAGATGGTCCAAAGACGAGCTGCTCGTTATACCACCCACAGATACAGGAACACCAGCAGCCTATCAAACATGCTTGACCATCTGAAGTGGGAACCCCTTGAAAGCAGGAGATCCAAATTCCAACTGACCCTGCTTTACAAGGTGGTTAATGACCTAGTCGAAATACCAGCATGCGACTACTTAACCCCATCCACAGCTAGGACCAGATCGTCCCATTCAAAGAAGTACAGACAGTTTTCAACTTCTTCAGATGTCTACCTACAAACACAGTTTCTTTCCCAGGATAGTACTCCTGTGGAACTCTCTCCCAGCCACCGTGGCTGAGACTCCCTCCTTGGTATCCTTCAAGAGGGAGCTATCCACTCTCTCCTACTAAGTCAGGGCTCATTTGCCAAGTAAGCCTTGGAGGTAGAGCTATGCCAGCAGGGACATATGGGTCCTTGTACCACCACGGAAGCCGGATTGGTTTAGTAATCGATGGGTGAAAAGCAATTTGAAACACTTTCTTCTTTCTTTCTTTTTATTATGTATACCCCACCCCAAACCTAGTCTCATTTATTTGACGTCTTTGGGTGCTTTTTTTACATATGGACGTTTATAGATGCAAGTAGATGCACCCTCGCAGGCCTGCGATGGCATATATGAATAATCAAAAATCGTCTCACCGTTTGTAGACGTGTATTTTATGCACTACTCCAAACAGTATTTATCATTGAATTTATTATAAATTTGTTAAACCCTCTATATGGTCCGTTTGTTATGTCTTATTTCTTTATTTTACTTCTATCTATCATCTCTTTTATTTTGTCTTCTTAGCATTACTAGTGTAGTCATTTCCGTTGAGTTTATAATGGTCAAAGCTGACAGTTCAAAATACACATTTAGATGTAAATGTTACATTTATCTTTTTCTTCCAGAAAAAGATGACACAACAAGAAACAGTGTTTTCCTTGTCGCAGTAATCATGCGTTTTTGCCGCGATTTTTGCATCAAATGAATCTTAAAAACTGTCCAAACGTGTCCATAAATTCAATAAATTCCATTGCATCCATCTTTTCTCGATTTTTTTCTCTCTTGCACCGATTCAGAATCACCCATGCTTGTTTCGTACTAAAGTTTCGTACCTTTGAGTACGACAGTAGCAGACTGTGTCACATTTGTTAACTCATCGCCTGAAACTAAGAAATATTATGACTTGTAAGCCATTCATCTGTGTTAACATCCGTTACTAAATGACAAATTTCAAACTTCGAGGCCTCCCGACACTGATTCAAACGATGAAAGGGATTTATAGGGTTCAGTTCAAAATGGTTTTAAGTAATTTCACTTGGTTATTGTTTGAAAACGGTGAAATGAAATGCGACCCATGCGCGAAAACATCCCATGCGCGAAACAATCTGTTTGCTTTTAGTTGTAAACATTTCAGAACATCCCAGATGGATATTATATAAATACGAAATTCGTTTTATCATTAAGTGTTTTGTTATATTATTGTATATTATTTAACACAAAGCCGTGCTAAATCACAAAGTTAATCAGATGAAATGCACACAATGAAACGTCATTAACATACAGTGCTACAATGTTTAAACACCAGTTGTTGTGAACTGTCTGGCCCCACAAAAAAATGACCCTTGAATCGAGGAAAAACCCTGCAAGGAATGTCATCAATAAGCGACAAATGCCCCTGAAAATTTTGACTCATTTGACCTCAAAGTGTGACCTTTGACTCATGGAAATCCCTTTAGTGCTTTCCAAGTTATGTCTGAGACAATAACAAGAGGCCCAAGAGGGCCTGTATCGCTCTACTTCCTACACTTGGGGCGTGACCCCAGGTTCACCATTTGAACAAACTTGGTAGAGGATCCAAAAGCTGATAATAAATAAAAAATATTAAACCTTTATCTCTTTAGTTTCAGAGAAGATTTTTGAAGTTCTTCCCTATAACTCTATGTAAAACTGATCCAACAAGGGCACCTAAGCTCCCAATTAAAGAAAAAAGAACCAAAGTTTCTTATGAGAAAAAAATAAACAAGAGGCCCAAGAGGGCCTGTGGACGCTCTACTGGCTAAAACAGCTCTTATAGATTTAGATAGATATAGCTAGATATCGCTCTCTTCTCCTATAGATTTAACAAAGAAAAATACAATATAGCATTTTTCAACAAATCAAGGGCCATAACTCTGTTATTACTAACAAGATCTAGCTAGTTTTCGAAATTGTCCAAGATTTCATTGATATACCGCGCTTGGCACAACTAGACATCATATTGAAGCTTCCTGCCAAATTTCGTAGAAATCCAACAAGCCGTTTAAGGAGTAGCGCCGACAAGAAATTTAAAATAAAAATGTCAAAGGGCCATAACTCCGTCAAAAATCAGCGAACTGGAACAAAAGCGTGATATGCACAACTAGACATCTTACCGATGCTTCCTGCCAAGTTTCGTCGAAATTCAACAAGGCATTTAGGATCAGTAGCGCCGACAAGAAATTTTAAAGTAAGTGTCAAGTAATTAAAAAGATAATGAAAATATTTATAAAAAAAAAAAAAATTCAAATCAATCAAAAAAAAAAAAAAAATATTTAAAAAAAAAAAAAAAAATTAAAAAAAAAAAAAAATTAAAAAAAATTTAAACAATAAAAAAAAAAAAAAAAAATTGCAATTGAAAAAAAAAATAAAAAAAATATCAAATTAAAAACTAAAAAAAAAGAAAAAAAAGCTTTTGCCTATACAAGCCTAAGTAAAAATGACCCCCAGGGTGGGGCCAAATATGACCAATAGGTCACCATTTGAACAAACTTGGTAGAAGACCATAAGCTTATAGCAAATGCAAAATATTAAACCTCTGGCTCTTGCAGTTTCAGAGAAGAAGATTTTTTAAGTTTTTCCCTATACATGTCTATGTAAAACATGTGACCCTTGAGGCGGGGTCAAATGTGACCGGAGGGTCACAATTTGAACAAACTTGGTAAAGGACCATAAGCTTATAGCAAATGCAAGATATTAAACCTTATAAGCTGTTGCAGTTCCAGAGAAGAAGATTTTTTTCAGTTTTTCCCTATACAAGCATTTATGTAAAACTGTGACCCCGGGGCGGGGCAAGATGTGACACCAGGGTCACCATTTGAACAAACTTGGTAAAGGACCATAAGCTTATAATAAATGTTTAATATCAAACCTCTGGCTCTTGTAGTTTCCGAGAAGAAGATTTTTAAAAAAAAAAGATCCTATATAAGTCTATGTAAAACTGTGACCCTTGGGGCGGGGACAAATTTGACCCCAGGGTCAGCATTTGAACAAACTTAGTAGAGGACCATAAGCTGATGCTACATGTAATACATGAGAGCTCTGTGCCATGTGGTTCCAGAGAAGAAGATTTTTTTCATTTTTGCCTATACAAGCCTATGTAAAACTGTGACCCCCGGGGTGGGGCCAAATGTGACCCCTGGGTCACCATTTGAACAATCTTGGTAGAGGACCACAAGCTTATAGCAAATGCAAAATATTAAACCTCTGGCTCTTGCAGTTTCAGAGAAGAAGATTTTTTAAGTTTTTCCCTATACATGTCTATGTAAAAAATGTGACCCTTGGGGCGGGGCCAAATGTGACCCGAGGGTCACCATTTGAACAAACTTGGTAAAGGACCATAAGCTTATAGTAAATGCAAAATATCAAACCTCCGGCTGTTGTAGTTTCCGAGAAGAAGATTTTTTTTTTTAAAAATCCTATATAAGTCTATGTAAAATTGTGACCCCCGGGGTGGGGACAAATTTGACCCCAGGGTCACCATTTGAACAAACTCAGCAGAGGACCATAAGCTGATGCTACATGTAATACATAAGAGCTCTGCGCCTTGTGGTTTCAGAGAAGAAGATTTTTTAAAGTTTTTTCCTATATGTCTATATGAAAAACATGCAAAACCTCAATATACAAACTTTGGACCCCCGGGGCACGGCCATTTTTGACCCCGGGGACTTTATTTGAACAAACTTGATAGTCTAGGCGTTAGCGATCATTTTAAAAGAAAAACTGTTGAAATCTGTCCAGCGGTTCTGGAGAAGAAGATTTTTTAAGGTTTCGACCATATATGGTAATGGCAGCCATCTTGGATGTAGAGCTGACCTAATTTTAACAAATCTAAAAAGCATTCATCTAAGGATCATCCATGTGAAGTTTGGTCAAAATTAGCCAAGCGGTTTCTGAGGAGAAGTCGTTTGAAGAAAAGTTAACGGACGGACGACGGACGACGGAAGACGGACAACACACCATCCCATAAGCTCTGCTGGTCCTTGGCCAGTAGAGCTAAAAATAAAAAAATAAAAAGAACCCATCAACCAAGGTTTCCTATGAAAAAAATAAAAGCAATATGCCTCCAGTGAGATTTGAACCCACAACCACTTGGATTTCCAGAGTACATTACCAAATATTGAAAAATGGCTATAACTCCGGTGTTACTGGTTCGATCCGGCTGGTTCTCAAACTCTTTAGAGCTTTCATTGATATCAACAATCTGGTAAAGTTTGGGAAAGATCGAATATAAAATGAAGGCGCTAGAGTGTTCACAAGGCTGAAAATGGCGTATTTCAATAATTCAAGGGCACATAACTCTGGTGTTCCTGGTCCGATATAGCTGGTTTTCGAAATTTTCAAGCTTTAATTGATATTACCAATCTCTGAAAGTTTAGTAAAGATCGGATGGAAAATGTCAAGGCCCTATCGTCTTAACGAGGCAAAATATAGCATTTTTAACTAAATCAAGGGCCATAACTCCGCTGTTATTGGTTTGATCAGGCTGGTTTTCAAACTTATCCGAGCTTTCATTGATATTAACAGTCTGGTAAAGTTTGGTAAAGATCGGATGAAAAATAAAGGCCCTGTCATCTTGAGACAAAATATAGCATTTTTAACTAAATCAAGGGCCATAATTCCACTGTTACTGGTCCGATCTGGCTGGTTTTCAAACTTGTCCGAGATTTCACCAGTATAAACAATCTGGTAAAGATCGGATGGAAAATGAAGGCTCTATTGTCTTAACGAGACAAACTATAGCATTTTTAACTAAATCAAGGGCCATAACTCTGCTGGTAAAGGTCCGATATGTCTGGTTTTCGAACTTGTCCGAGCTTTCATTGATATTAACAATCTGGTAAAGTTTTGTAAAGATCGGATGAAAAATGAAGGCCCTTCCGTCTTAACGAGACAAAAGTTAACGATGGACGGACGACGGACAACTCGGCATCCCATAAGCTCTTCTGGCCAGCTAATAAAATGATTTTTTTGACCAGAAGGCCAAAAAAGACAAATGGACAAATGGTGCGATTACTATTATGGCTCCCTTCGCGGGCATAAAAAATGGATCAGTCTAGTGAGTTGTGGGTGCCAATTTCTTAAAACCTTGTAACTCTAGTGCTACTGGAAGAAATACTCAACACCACATACAGTACACAATTTAAGAACGTGTTTAAACATTCTGGGAGAAAATCTTACTCAAGTAATTGTAATTTGATATAATTCCGTCCCAACAAATTGATAATTGAAGGTTATGAATCAATTTAAATTGTTGACAGATGCATTGCACACTGCACACACAGGCTTCACTGTTCAATACAAAATTCGTCATCCATAAAGAATGGAAAATTGAGCCGAGTTTTATTACGAAATTTTAACTTTGCTTCAGCTTGCTCTTTCAAGCATTTTGCATTACATTTCAAGCTATAAGAGGCCTAAAGTAAGCCCTGGGACCTGATAAGATGTTTTGTTATTAATCAATATAGTGAGCTGGGTATAAATAAATCCCAAACATGTCATATAACCAGGAGGAAAGAGAATATTAATCAGCAAAAAAAATAATAAGTTAACATATGATGAAGTTATGATGAGTCACTCAGAAAACCTCAAAATGTGTGCAGCAGCACCAAGTCCCAGACAACAAAGAAGATTATGACTCCACTTTACACTAGCAGACCTAAAGTACACTAGCACTAGCAGACATAAAGTTCATTAATAGCAGATGTAAATTGCATTCATTTCATTGTGTAAATATTGGTATATGATACTGAGTAATGAGTTTTCATGCCTTGAATAATGATGGCAAATTACAAAATGATTCAATATCTAAAAACCTTTTATACAATGAATCAAAAATGAAGAGAAATCAATTCTGTTGCAAATTTAACTATTATACCAGGGAGACAACATTTTATGTCTATGGTGATCCCAAACCATATGTGTCTATGACCGTTTCCTGAACTTATGTCTATGGTGATCCCAAACTATATGTGTCTATGACTGTTTTCTGAACTTATGTCTATGGTGATTCCAAACTATATATGTCTATGACTGTTTCCTGAACTTATGTCTATGGTGATCCAAAACTATATGTGTCTATGACTGTTTCCTGAACTTATGTCTATGGTGATTCCAAACTATTTGTGTCTATGACTGTTTCTTGAACTTATGTCTATGGTGATTCCAAACTATATGTGTCTATGAATGTTTCCTGAACTTATGGCGATTCCAAACTATAAGCGTCTACGACTGTTTCCTGATCTTATGTCTATGGTGATTCCAAACTATATGTGTCTATGACTGTTTCCTCAACTTATGTCTATGGTTATTCCAAACTATATGTGTCTATGACTGTTTCCTCAATGTATGTCTATGGTGATCCCAAACTATATGTGTCTATGACAGTTTCCTGAACTTATGTCTATGGTGATCCCAAACTATATGTGTCTATGACTGTTTCCCAAATTACAAGTGTCATGACTGTTTCCCAGACTATATGTGTCCATGGCCGTTTGCTGAACTGTATGCATCTATGACAGTTTCCTAAACTGTGTGTGTACATGGTGTTTTCCTAAACTATATGTGTCTATGACTGTTTCCCAAATTACAAGTGTCATGACTGTTCCCCAGACTATATGTGTCCATGACCGTTTGCTAAACTGTATGTGTCTATGACTATTTCCCAACATATATGTGTCTATGACTGTTTCCTAAACTATGTGTGTACACTGTGATTTCCTAAACTATATGTGTATATGACTGTTTCCCAGACAATATGTGTATATGACTGTTTCCCAAACTGTATGCATCTATAACACTGTTCCCCAAACTATATATATCTATGTCTGTTTCCTAAAATATATGTGTCAATGACCGTTTCTCAAACTATATGTGTAAATGACTGTTTCCTAAATTATGTGTGTTTATGACTATTTCCTAAACTATATGTGTCTGACTGTTTCCCAAACTAAATGTGTATATGACTGTTTCCTAAACTAAGTGTGTGCATGGCTGCTTCCCACATTATATGTGTCTATAACTGTTTCCTAAACTATGCCTATAAGACTGTTTCTCAAACTATATGTGTCTATGACTGTTTCCCAAACTATATGTGTATATGACTGTTTCCCAAATATATGCATGTATGGCATATGTGTGTATGGTATATATGTTTATGGCATATGTGTGTATGGTATTTGTGTGTATGATAAAAGTATGTGTGTATGGCATATGTGTGTATGACATATGGGGTGGGGCATACCCCACTATCATTGCGCTAAAAAAAACAAGATACTCCAGTATTGCATGGCAATACATGATGTCCCCTACCAGTCAGGTGTTTGACATTAAATGTTTTTGTTGGACCAGACCAAACAAAAGGCTATGATTTAGACAAATAACAAAGGCATGCTACATTTCGCAACATTAGCAAAACAAGTTTGAGTACATAATCTTCCTTACAAATTTGTAAAGGATATACCTCACTTTTTTTTCTTTTTTTTAAATCCAGTAAGTTTACAAACATATTACAAATATAATATAATACAACAAGTAATAAAAAATACAATCCGCAAAGAATTAACATCAATTTCAAGTCATGTATTAATAAATAACTCTATTTGAAGAGAAGTAACTATCGAATACATATTGAGTATAAAGATAGATGCATTAAGCTCCCTTATTCAGCTGTATAACTAACGACTGAATTCTGTTACCATAACAACCACAATTTTGGCCATATCACCAAAATAAACTTGTATGCAAAATCTCCTATTTTGTGTGCATTTTTTTACTATTTTGTTGCCATACCAACCACAATTTTGGCCATATCAACAAAATTAAATAATGTGCATTATCTCCTTATGCCCCTCTACCATATGCAAAAAGTTTCATGAAAACATCTTTTATACTTTTTAAGTTATTGCAGGATCCAATTTTAATTTTAATTTAATGCTCTGGCTTATTTGTTAATCATACCTTCAGGTTGTCCACAAAATTGTATTGTGTAATGGCATTTCCATTTCTGAGTGAACACATCTTGCAAACACGACAAACCCAAAACTCAATGAAAATATGACTTAGACATTGTGAAAAATGTTGCAAGAACAGTTATTAACAAGTCCCGAAAACTGCTACTATTGATAAAACGGTGTTGGCGAGTTAATCTGATAATAACCGCGGAAATTAATTTAAGTGAGACATTATATTCTTTTGTTAACTGCAGTTTATACTGAACGAGTACTCTTCTCATTGAATTAGAAAAAAGAACTGCAAACTAAATATAATCATTCACAATCGTTGTGTGTTGAAGGATTTCGGAGAAAATAGATGACCTTTGGAAAACAAGAAATCTGCTCGACTAACGGGGGCTGGACTTAAAAATAAATGATAAATATTGCTTAACTGAAAGTTTGTAAACATTTTAATAACTAAAAACAATGCAGTTTACCATTTGCTGAGATGACATTTAAGTGCATTTTGTTTAAAAACAAAATGCCCAAAATGCCATACTATTAAAAAACAAGAGGGCCAAGATGGCCCTATATCGATCACCTGAGTAATTGTCCATTATCGAACTTCTTCGAAATCTTATGATCATATACAATCTGTGCAAGTTTGGTTAAGATTGTCCAAGAAATGTGGCCTCTGTTGTTTACCAACATTGATATAAAGACATTGACAAAGTTTGGTAAAGATCAAAGACAAAATGAAGGAGTAACCTCTGGGGCATGGCCAAATGTGACCCAAGGGCTACATGTAATACAGGAGAGCTGTATGCCTTGTGGTTTCAGAGAACAAGATTTTTTAAGTTTTTCCCTATACAAGTCTATGTAAAACATATGACCCCTGGGGCAGAGCCAAATGAGACCCCGGGTCACCATTTTAACAAGAGGCCCAAGAGGGCCTGTGGACGCTCTACTGGCTAAAACAGTTCTTATAGATTTTGATAGATATAGCTAGATATAGCTCTATTCTCCTATAGATTTAACAAAGAAAATACAATATAGCATTTTTCAACAAATCAAGGGCCATAACTCTGTTATTACTAACAAGATCTAGCTAGTTTTCGAAATTGTCCAAGATTTCATTGATATACCGCGCTTTGCACAAATAGACATCATACTGAAGCTTCCTGCCAAATTTCGTAGAAATCCAACAAGCCGTTTAAGGAGTAGCGCCGACAAGAAATTTAAAATAAAGATGTCAAAGGGCCATAACTCCGTCAAAAATCAGCGAACTGGAACAAAAGCGTGATATGCACAACTAGACATCTTACCGATGCTTCCTGCCAAGTTTCGTCGAAATTCAACAAGGCATTTAGGATGAGTAGCGCCGACAAGAAATTTTAAAGTAAGTGCCAAGTAATTAAAAAGATAATGAAAAAATTGAAAAAAAAAAAAATTGAAAAAAAAAAAATAAAAAAATTGAAACAATTAAAAAAATAAAAAAAATAAAAAAAATTGCAATTGGAAAAAAAAAAATCAAATTGAAAACTAAAAAAAAAATAAAAACAGCTTTTGCCTATACAAGCCTAAGTAAAACTGACCCACAGGGTGGGGCCAAATATGACCAATAGGTCACCATTTGAACAAACTTGGTAGAAGACCATAAGCTTATAGCAAATGCAAAATATTAAACCTCTGGATCTTGCAGTTTCAGAGAAGAAGATTTTTTAAGTTTTTCCCTATACATGTCTATGTAAAACATGTGAACCTTGGGGCGGGGTCAAATGTGACCCGAGGGTCACAATTTGAACAAACTTGGTAAAGGACCATATGCTTATAGCAAATGCAAGATATTAAACCTTAAGCTGTTGCAGTTCCAGAGAAGAAGATTTTTTTCAGTTTTTCCCTATACAAGCATTTATGTAAAACTGTGACCCCGGGGCGGGGCAAGATGTGACACCAGGGTCACCATTTGAACAAACTTGGTAAAGGACCATAAGCTTATAATAAATGTTTAATATCAAACCTCTGGCTCTTGTAGTTTCCGAGAAGAAGATTTTTAAAAAAAAAGATCCTATATAAGTCTATGTAAAACTGTGACCCTTGGGGCGGGGACAAATT
This sequence comes from Cyrtodaria siliqua, assembly GCA_037043455.1. Taxonomy (NCBI): domain Eukaryota; kingdom Metazoa; phylum Mollusca; class Bivalvia; order Adapedonta; family Hiatellidae; genus Cyrtodaria; species Cyrtodaria siliqua. The sequence goes on along the minus strand of JAWPHD010007038.1, from coordinate 6,578 downwards.
TGACCCCAGGGTCAGCATTTGAACAAACTTAGTAGAGGACCATAAGCTGATGCTACCTGTAATACATGAGAGCTCTGTGCCATGTGGTTCCAGAGAAGAAGATTTTTTTTCATTTTTGCCTATACAAGCCTACGTAAAACTGTGACCCCCGGGGTGGGGCCAAATATGACCCCTGGGTCACCATTTGAACAAACTTGGTAGAGGACTACAAGCTTATAGCAAATGCAAAATATTAAACCTCTGGCTCTTGCAGTTTCAGAGAAGAAGATTTTTTAAGTTTTTCCCTATACATGTCTATGTAAAACATGTGACCCTTGGGGCGGGACCAAATGTGACCCCAGGGTCACTATTTGAACAAACTTGGTAAAGGACCATAAGCTTATAATAAATGTAACATATCAAACCTCTGACCCTTGTAGTTGGCGAGAAGAAGATTTTTAAAAAAAAAATCCTATATAAGTCTATGTAAAACTGTGACCCTCGGGGCGAGGACAAATTTGACCCCAGGGTCACCATTTGAACAAACTTAGTAGAGGACCATAAGCTGATGCTACATGTATTACATGAGAGCTCTGTGCCATGTGGTTCCAGAGAAGAAGAATTTTTTCAGTTTTTCCCTATACAAGCCTATGTAAAACTGTGACCCCCGGGGTGGGGCCAAATGTGACCCCTGGGTCACCCATTGAACAAACTTGATAGAGGACCACAAGCTTATAGCAAATGCAAAATATTAAACCTCTGGCTCTTGCAGTTTCAGAGTAGAAGATTTTTTAAGTTTTTCCCTATACATGTCTATGTAAAACATGTGACCCTTGGGGCGGGGCCAAAAGTGACCCGAGGGTCACCATTTGAACAAACTTGGTAAAGGACCATAAGCTTATAGTAAATGCAAAATATCAAACCTCTGGCTCTTGTAGTTTCCGAGAAGAAGATTTTAAAAAAAAATTCCTATATAAGTCTATGTAAAACTGTGACCCTCGGGGCGAGGACAAATTTGACCCCAGGGTCACCATTTGAACAAACTTAGTAGAGGACCATAAGCTGATGCTACACGTATTACATGAGAGCTCTGTGCCATGTGGTTCCAGAGAAGAAGATTTTTTTCAGTTTTTCCCTATACAAGCCTATGTAAAACTGTGACCCCCGGGGTGGGGCCAAATGTGACCCCTGGGTCACCATTTGAACAAACTTGATAGAGGACCACAAGCTTATAGCAAATGCAAAATATTAAACCTCTGGCTCTTGCAGTTTCAGAGTAGAAGATTTTTTAAGTTTTTCCCTATACATGTCTATGTAAAACATGTGACCCTTGGGGCGGGGCCAAAAGTGACCCGAGGGTCACCATTTGAACAAACTTGGTAAAGGACCATAAGCTTATAGTAAATGCAAAATATCAAACCTCTGGCTCTTGTAGTTTCCGAGAAGAAGATTTTAAAAAAAAAATCCTATATAAGTCTATGTAAAACTGTGACCCCCGGGGCGGGGACAAATTTGAATCCAGGGTCACCATTTGAACAAACTTAGTAGAGGACCATAAGCTGATGCTACATGTTATACATGAGAGCTCTGTGCTTTGTGGTTTCAGAGAAGAAGATTTTTTAATTTTTTTTCCTATATGTCTATATGAAAAACATGCAAAACCTCAATATACAAATTTTGGACCCCCGGGGCACAGCCATTTTTGACCCCGGGGACTTTATTTGAACAATCCTGATAGTCTAGGCGTTGGCGATCATTTTAAAAGAAAAACTGTTGAAATCTGTCCAGCGGTTCTGGAGAAGAAGATTTTTTAAGGTTTCGACCATATATGGTAATGGCAGCCATCTTGGATGTAGCGTTGATCTAATTTTAACAAATCTAAAAAGCATTCATCTAAGGATCATCCACGTGAAGTTTGGTCAAAATTAGCCAAGCGGTTTCTGAGGAGAAGTCGTTTGAAGAAAAGTTAACGGACGACAGACGACAGACAGACGACAGACAGACAGACAGACGACGGACGACGGACAACACAGCATCCCATAAGCTCTGCTGGCCCTTGGCCAGTAGAGCTAATAAACTGGTAAAGGACCATAAGCGCATAGTAAATGCAAAATATTAAACCTCTGGCTCTTGCAGTTTCAGAGAAGAAGATTTTTTTGATTTTTCCCTATACAAGTCTATGAGGGTACCAACCCCCACCCCACTGGCATCTGGAGTACTGGCTTTTTTTGGGCATGGCATCTGGAATACTCCCTAACTGAGGGTTGGCTGGAATACTATTTGAACCATGCGAGGCCGCGCAGCCCGAGCTCTCTAGGGGGGTCCCCCCCCCCCCACCCCCCGGAAAATTTTGAAACCTAGGTGCTCTGAAATGGCATTTCCAGCAATCTGAGACATAAATTAGCATTTTTTTAATTTTTTCATGGAAAAAAATACTTTTTGAGAAAAATACAGCGTACGCGTATGAAAAACTGCGATGTCGGCGTACGGCGTACCACAACCCGGCGTACGGAATACTGGCTAATATGGGTCGGAATCCGGCGTACGAAAAGGGGGTCGGTACCCTCAGTCTATGTAAAACTGTTAACGCGGGGGTGGGGCCAAATATGACCCAAGGGTCACCATTTGAACAAACTTGGTAAAGGACCATAATCTTATAGTAATTGCAAAATATTAAACCTCTGGCTCTTGTAGTTTCAGCGAAGAAGATTTTTAAAAAAATTCCTATATAAGTCTATGTAAAACTGTGATCCCCGGGGCGGGCCAAATTTGACACCAGGGTCACCATTTGAACAAACTTGGTAGAGGACTATAAGCTTATAGCAAATGCAAAATATTGAACATCTTGCTCAAGCAGTTTCGGAGAAGATTTTTTAAGTTTTTCCCTATACAAGTCTATGTAAAACATGTGACCCCTGGGGCGGGGCCAAATGTAACCCCAGGGTCACCATTAGAACAAACTTGGTAAAGGACCATAATCTTTTAGTAAATGCAAAATGTTAAACCTCTGGCTCTTGTAGTTTCAGAGAAGAAGATTTTTTAAGTTTTTCCCTATACAAGTCTATGTAAAACTGTGACCATAGGGGCGGCCAAATGTGACCCCAGGGTCACCATTTGAACAAACCTGGTAAAGGACTATAATCTTATAGTAAATGCAAAATATTAAACCTCTGGCTCTTGAGTTTCAGAGAAGAAGATAGTTTTCAGTTTTCCCTATACAAGACTATGTCAAACTGTGACCCCTCGGGGCGGGGACAAATTTGACCCCAGTGTCACCATTTGAACAAACTTACAGTGCTCAAAGAAAATTATTTTAAGAGACAGGCCCAGGGCTTGTTGCTTCTGAAAATGGACAGGCCCTGATTTGAAATGGACAGGCCCTGATTTGAAATGGACAGGCCCTGATTTAAAATGGAAAGGTCCAATATTTTTTTCTATTGGAAATGTGTCTTTATTCACTTTTATAGCACACATTAATTTTGTTACGTATGTATTAATCATGCTCAGAACCTCCTCTGACTATATTTTTCTTTTTGCTACCACTTTATGCTCCCTGGTCAGCGGACTTATTTACCATTTTCGTTTAAAATATGTTAGAATAGAATATTACATAGTAATTTATAACCAATGCAAAGGAGAGTACTAGCACTTTTTGCCAAACGATAATAATCGGAGCCGACTTGGTGAAACTGGAGCTAAACTTGGAGCCAAATTTTTAATCAGGTTTTTATAAGACTATCAGAGCCTCCTCTGGCTATATTTTTTCTTTTTTGTCACCAACTTTCTCCAAGTAAAGAATTAGGAGCCTAGACTAGAATTCATTTAAAATTAGGATTCCAGGAACTCCTTACACCTTAAATAATGAATAGAAATATACTTTATATCTGTATTTTATACATATACAGTATATATTTTTTTTCTTTCCACCAACATGTATTTGTAAAGGACAGTTTTTTCTTATTTGATTATGTAAAAAAAACAAAAAAAAACAACAAAAAAAAACGAAATTATGTACCATCCGAACTACTATGACACCGCACATTTACGGCCCGAACTTTTCACAAACATTCAATCCAAATACCATCAATAACGATTTTTTTTCATACATTAGTGTGTTTTTTAATGACAAAAAACGGTATTTTCTTATCATAAAGGAAAGAAAACACAACCCTAATAGCAGAATAATGAGTTTTATGTCAACAATTGTCGACCTCAAAGTTGTGACAAACTGCCGACACGAAGCCAGGCAAAATATTCAAACACTTTTTATTGTTTCAATGTGTGTATAAACACATTTTAATTACTTTATTGCAAGTGTTTTCACGGTTTACAATACACACGGGAGTATTTTGTCGTGAGGAACTTGAGCTTGAGATCCAGTAAAACTGAATTTTTTTTTTTTTTTTTTTTTAGACAGGTCCGACGGGCTCCTCGTCTGCAAAATGAGACAGGCCCGGAATGGATTTCGAGGAGCCCCAGGCGTCGGGCTATCCTATTTTCTTGAGCACTGACTTAGTAGAAGACCATAAGCTGATGCTACATGTAATACATGAGATCTCTGTGCCTTGTGGTTTCAGAGAAGAAGATTTTTTTATTTTGTTTTCCTATATAAGTCTATGTAAAACTGTGACCCTCCTCGGGGCGGGAAAAAATTTGACCCCAGGGTCACCATTTGAATAAAACTTAGTAGAGGACCATAAACTGTTGCTTTCATGTAATACATGAGATCTCTGTGCCTTGTGGTTTCAGAGAAGAATTTTTTTTAAAGTTTTTTTCCTATATGTCTATATGAAAAAACATGCAAAATCTCAATATACAAAACTTTGGATCCCCGGGGCACGGCCATTTTTTGACCCCGGGGACTTTATTTGAACAAAACTTGATAGTCTAGGCGTTGGCGATCATTTTAAAAGAAAAAACTGTTGAAAATCTGTCCTGCGGTTCTGGAGGAGAAGATTTTTTAAGGTTTCGACCATATATGGCAATGGCGGCCATCCTGGATGTCACGCTGACCTAATTTTAACAAATCTAAAAAGCATTCATCTAAGGATCATCCATGTGAAGTTTAGTCAAAATTAGCCTGGCGGTTTCTGAGGAGAAGTCGTTTGAAGAAAAGTTAACGACCGGCGACGGACGGACGACGGACGACGACGGACGGACGACGGACGCAGAGTGATCCCAATAGATCACCTTGAGCCTTTCGGCTCAGGTGATCTAAAAAAAATCTAAAAAAAAATCATCAGCTCCAAGAAGTAGGTCAAGGTCATAGATGAAATCCATGGCGTCCAAAAAAGATGCACTACCCAAGACAAAAACTCTGTCAAAAATATAATGTTTTGTCTTCCAAACTCTAAGCTATAAACTAGTGTATAATTATAGTTCACGATAAAGTGATGTAAATGTAACAATTAAGTTATCTGCCCTTTGCTTCGTTGAAATTTACACGTTGAAACAACACAGTGATACAAAGTATCACAAGCCGGTCAGAACAGTTACATAAGAAAACAGTAAGGGGAATGATGAATATGATAAAAAATAAAATTAGATTTTTTTTATTTGTAATTGTCAACAATCAAAGCACATTTATCATGAAAGATTTGAGCCTAGATAAACTAGTCATCATGAGACAAAATGAACATGTGTTTAATTTTGGCATCTGTGTTGTATGTTTTATATTAATATGAACATGATAGACATCTGAAACAGTATGTGTAATGGATCACTAAATAGAATGTTGTTTCATGATTAGAATGTGAGGAATTGGGAAAATATCATGGTTAGAATATGAAGAATTGGTAAATTATCATAGTTATAAACAAAAAACAACTTAATATAATAGTAATTGAAGCGTCTGTAAAGGTAATCTCAGGTTTTAGCAATGTAAATTTACATTAGAAAGGGTTTAATGTTTGTAATTATTATTGAAATCTGATTAGTAGTTATAATAAGAGAATGAGAATAAGTAGCAGCGGAACAAACCTATTCAAACTCTTTAGAAGATGTTTCATCAGCTCTAACAAAGATACATATAAAGCTTTACACACAAGCAGTTAGTAATATTTAAACACAATTTCCTTTATATTATTCTTATAATTAATATTAAGTATTGAACAAATGCAAGTTATGTAGAAAAACTCAGGCTAACGGGGCGTCGCAAGCTTTTAAACAAGAGGCCCAAGAGGGCCTGTGAACGCTCTACTGGCTGTTATACCATTGATAAATCGAGTCGTACTACATGGTGTCTTGAGTGTACACAAGGTTTTTCAAGTATTTGACCTAGTGACCTAGTTTTTGACCCCATGGGACCCATTTTCGAACTTGACCAAAATATAATTAAGACAACATTTCGACAAAGTTTCATCAAGATCGGGTCAGAAATATGGCCTCTAGAGTGTACTAGTGACCTAGTTTTTGACCCTGTGTGACCCTGTGTGACCCATTTTCGAACTTTAGCAAGCTATAATTGAGACAAGTATTCTGACAAAATTGCATCAAGATCGGGTCAAAAATATGGCCTCTAGAGTGTACACACGGTTTTTCCAAAGTTTGACCTAGTGACCTAGTTTTTAACACCATGTGACCCATTTTTGAACTTGACC